>WIUT01003262.1:0-20461 GCA_010645135.1 Tetragonula clypearis | reverse complement strand
GAGAAAGAGAGAGAGAGAGAGAGAGAGAGAGAGAGAGAGGTCTTCTTGAACTCGTGATAATTCGGAACGGCGTGGTGCAGCAGATTCCGCAGGTTGGACTGGGTGTCACGACTGGCCCCGGCGCGCGGTATCGGCGGAACGTCGCGGACGCGCCGCGGATCCGACATTATCGTTGCATGATTTACGCGACTCCGTTTCACCGTTCACCGCCATCGCTTTCGTGGAAATTTAATGGTGCAGGGTGGCGAGGCAGGCGAGGTGGCGGTCTAATAGGGGCGCGCGGATAAGTTACACGTGCCGGCGGGTAGAGATGGGATCGAGCACTTCGCAAGTAGCCTTTGATCGTTGGATTCCAACCCTTCACAAGTACTTCCTATTATTTTAATGTGATTTTCGTTTTTTTTTTTTTTCTTTTGCTGTGGAACTCGTCTTGATTATCGTAATGAAATGTTACAAGTCTTCGCTCGAAATATGCATCGCAACTTAATGTGCATAATTAACAAAGAAGACAGTACGGAAAAACAATGAACGAAACATCTTTTGAAATAGAAACGAAAGTATGTTTAGGGAATGTTACTGGTGGACGATCTCGATTACGACTTTTTTCCTTTAGATCCTCTAGCGAAAGGATCACTACGTAGAATTCTGATTTTCGAAATACTGCTACTCCGATATCTCACAAACATCCATGAGTTTGTATTTTCGAAACCATAATATAAAATGTATGCATTTGCGAAAGTATTCAATCGAAACATTTCTAGTTCTCGCAAAACGTATTGACGAACCTGTGCATTGAACACGACACATAAAATTACTTATATAAAGTACTTACATGAAATTGTAGTTCGCATAAATTGTGCACATTGAATTTGTACACTGAGATGTGCATGCACGTTGAATTTTACTTTAAAATACAACATGAAATCAAATGGTGTTCAAAGCCACGATGGAGAACGAGACTCGGCGATATGAAAAACCTGACTCGGAAAGTATTTAGACTTGATCCCATCCCTATTGGCGAGCATTCCGTGCACGCGACCGCGGAAATAGATACGCGTACGCGCGCTAAAACGCTCACGAACGTTCGCAGAACCGCCACGCGAATACCCGATAACAGCACGCGTGCGCTGCACGTTACAGCGATTACGCTGGCTGCAGCTTCCGAACGTGTTCGTGTATCGTGCTTCCTGTTTGTCTACGCGATCTCTCCTTAGGGGCAGAAGGTTGTACCTTCGATCGCTGCAGAGTCTATTCCAGATGGGGATTCATTTAGCTTAGTGCATCCTCTTGAAGCTAATAACGTTTCGTTTTTCTCTTAAAAAAAAAGGGGGTACATAAAGGAGCGAGAAGTTTCAAAGCTGGCTAAATATAACTTTATCGCCGGCCAACACGAAGCTCCAATCCGGCGAGCGGTTTTTCCTTCGGTCGCGTTACCGTGGCCTTTTTTTTTTTTTTTTTTTTTCTTTAGACTTTACCGCCCGTCAGGTCAATGTGCCTGCGATGTTCTTGCCTCGCGTGCGATTTACGAGGTGCATATTTCTAATGATGGACACCCGATACCTTGAAACTCTCTGAAAGTCTTGGTTAGTCTCGAGTCTTGAAGGTCTTCATCGTTGTGATCGAAGGTGTAATAATTTCTCCAGTGACAGTCAATTGGTGTGTTTCTTTGTCTACGTGAATTTTTTACAAGTAGCAGTCTCTAATAAAAAAAAAAAGATCATTGACATTTTCCGGGAAGAATTAATCGAGCAGAGGATTAATAAAAAAAAAGAAAAAAAAACAGACAAAACTGATAAATCTACCTTTACATGTTATACTACACGTTACTTACATTACACTTGGAAAATGAGAAAAAGTACTTATGAAGTATCGAACATTTACCAGTATACAAGAACTTCAAGACTTGATATTAATAACAAGCATTGCAAAACATAAAAGTATCGAATCTGATTCGCAGAGTTCCATTGTTTCGCAGAAAAGTCAGTGACGAATGGCCGAAAATCTTATCAGAAACCGTCGACGAAGACTCGGCCTAATTCAACCACCAGCTATTTTCAAACAGCTTACGCTAGCTTAGGCGTTCAATATGTAAATGAGAAGACGGCGCACGGAGCGGAAGGCGAGGGGGAAAACTCGTGTCCCTGTGTCTCATAACGATAGATTTCGCCCTCCACCTTCCCTTTTCCACGTTCCCTTCACGCCCTTCTTAGGTTAAACGCCTAACCGCGACGCGACGTGGCCGCACGGCTACACGGGATTACAACGTGTAAGAGGGTGGCTGCTGCGAAGCCCTCGTGAAAGCTCGACGGGTGATAAATAATCAGATTAATGAAAAATATTTCTTCGCCGCATCCATCCCGCGACGCCCTTCCCACCGCCAAGCGGGGGAAACCGTCTCGTTCCGATCTACACCTGATCCTCGAGGGGCCGTGTTTACGTTCATGACGCTAAAAGCTTTGTCGTTTCAGCGATACGATTCACGACGATACTTGACACTTCCTTCCGGAGGACGGACATGTCCCTGTCAGACGAGAAACATTATCGCGGCGAATTTCGAAACGATTTACGAAGTTGGAATTGGCAATGCGTGACAACTTATAGCTGTAGCTATTTGAAATACGGGACAGGAATTAGCAATGTAACATCTTAATCGTTAGCACATGAAGATTTTTAACAGTTGTCGAACTTTGTGCATAGTGAACATAGGTGATATTTATCATGCGTGTAGAATTGTGTAATGGATTGCTTAAGATATCGAGGATTTTTTTTAACAGTAATTGAATTGCAGTTATTGAATAAATGTAACAGTTAAAAATCATTATTTTACTAATAACTTATTTGACAGTTGTTGAATAAATATGAAAAACGTAATCGCAACCGTAAAGGGAGTCAAGATAATTCTGCATCGAAACGATTACTAACCTAACCATTTTGTAAAAGGAATATTCCTCAAGATGTCTGTCTCTTTCGAATATTATTCTTTTGTAAAAAAGAAAAAAAAAAGAAAAAGAACGTTATCAATTTCAGACACTCGAAACGATTTAATCTCATAATACGACGAGTTAAAAAGCAATTCGCTTTTCGTCATTCCACGTTGTTCCAAATTATTTTCCGTTTTGCCTCCTCCTATCTTCTCGAAATCAACGAAAAATTTAATAACGAGTGCACGAGCTGGCCCAGAAGCTGACAGCTGGCCGAAATTTCCACTCTTAATTCGTTCGACGCGAGAAAAAAAAAAAAAAGAAAGAAAAAAAATGAAACAACTGTAGCGCGTTCGGTCGGTGGAAATCGATTCCTCGAAATAGACGTTAGCGATGACCGAAATTCGCGGCGACCGGTCGCGTCCGATGGCCGGCACACGCCACTCGAAAGTTATTCATTGACACGTATTTCCCTCGGTGTCAAAATGCCTATGCCGCGGCCGTCTCTGATAATAGTCCTTGGAACATTCAATTTTGCACGGGTGGTGCATTCCAGCGACCACGATCAGATGACAGATTTCGATTCTTCTATTTTTTTCTTTTTTTTTTTTTTTTTTTTTCTTTCCAGCTCCTCTCTCGAGCCTCGCCCCACTCGTTTTTGAACGTCGCCGATTTTGAGTACGCGTTCTCGATACGTTCGAACATCGAACAACGACGAAAAGTCAATCCGGGCTAGCGAGACGAACGCGACGAGCACTTTTTATCTCTTTACGTCCGACGGATTTACGCGGTTTGCCAATTGATTCCTTCTATCGTGTAATCAGTAGTCACAAATGGATAATTCAAAACGAACCTTTAATCCTTGTTTGTTTCCCTTTTCTTTTTTCCTTTTCCTTTTTCTTTTCTTTTTTTCTTTTTTCTTTTTAGCCTGTCTATCGGTGAACGAGTTAAGGGGATTTCCTATATGTATCAGACGCATTTGCACCGAAACAATGGAAAAGCGTGTTCCTGTTTCACTACGAGCAACTGCTTTAAACGCGGCAACGCGGTCAATTTCAATCACGCTTAAACTTCGAACGATGTGAGAGTCATTTGAAAGAGAAATAAACGGGATGACTGTGCAATTACAAGACAAACATAAACTGTAATCTACCAATAAAAGATTGTAAAAGCATTCGTAAAGTTTTTTATTATTATATTAGCCGTAAGGTTAATTTATATTTAATTTTTATTAATTATATTTAATTATATTTAATTTAATTAAATTAAATAATATTTATAATAATAATAATAATATTTAATTTAATTAAAGGCTAATTTATATTTATAGACACATTTTCCTTTAATAACTTATATTGAAATAACTTGGAAATTTCATGAACGTCAGTAGACAAGATCTGAAATAGAACATAAAGTTCTAGCTCAGAAAAATTGTGCGTTTAAAAGACATAAAGTTCCGCTTTTTTTCATAAAAAAAAGAATAAGAACGTTATGAATTTGAGATACTCAAAATGACTCAATCCTATGATACAACGAATCAGAAAGCAATTCATTTTTCGTCATTCAAACGGAACAGAAAGATTGCTCACGAAGATCGTTTTGAAATTGTTCAAACATGTGTGATCCATGTAAAAGAAAATACTATTCACTTAGTCTCTAAACGAAATTTCGAACGCACACGTTTACTTTCTTGTCCTGTCCCTTTTGTCCTTTTTTTTTCCACCTTTGAAACTATCGACGCGAGTGCAAGCGATTTGCATCGGTCGGGCGACGGGTTCGCGCGGTTGCGAGTTCAACAGCATCGCGGAAAAGTGGGATAAGGGGGAGGAGAGGGAGAAAGTCGTGACAAGTGGCCGGTAGAGTAGCATTCTACGTCCATAGAACGTATCCACGTTGGCAAAGTGTGTTCCAAATTACGCGACAAGCGTTCCACTCGAGAGGATCCGCTTTTTCACCCGCCCAGGGAAGCACGAATCACTTTTAACCTGTTCCCAGAATTTCGTCGGCTGCCACTCGGCTGCCACTTGTCCCGCATATTCCGAACCGTCTTTCCGTCGTAATTGCGCTTCGTCCTCTCCGAAACGCAAGAAATCGAGGCAACAGGCGTCGCCGCGATTACTTTTCCATCGTCTTTTCGCGCATCTCCTCTCCTCTTCTGTCCGGTGAGGTGAGCTCTCCCGCGATCGCGGAACAATCTTTGCCCATCGTATCGATCCGATCGTGGTTTCGCATCGTATTGCGTCGCTTGACACAATTAGAAAGTACTCGAGCAGAGGCAACCAGTTATTGGAAACAAACAAGTATCGTGTACAGAACAAAGTCATATCGGATATAAAGCAAAGCGTCCTACACCCGAGCGTAGCGGTCTTTATAGCGAATCAATAAAGCGTTCAATTACAGTGGAGGATCGTCTGTCATGTTTTCTTGTAACTTTCTCGCAGACGACGAAAAATCCCGCCGTTATCGACCGTTAAATATCGCGCGGCTAAAATAATTTTCGTGGCTCTTGCGTTATATCGAATTTTTATCGAAATTCATCGGAAGGTAAAAAATGAAACAAAATTGCCAAGAGAAATATAAAAACGACTGCGCGTACAAATAACTATTTTTTTTTTAAAATAAACTTTGAAAATCATATCTCCGAACACGTTGAAAATTGCGGGAGGGAAGATTATTGCCAGGATTCTCGGGCAGCCTGACTTAAATTTCGTTGAAATTTTGTCAAGCTCCCGGAGGCTGTCGCGCTCGGGCTGTTGCTCAATATTTCAGGGCAATTAGGTGGCGATACACATCCAGCGCTGGCTGAATTATTTAGCAAAAGTCTCGAGTGAAAATAAACCGTGGCCCGGCTGGATCATCCATTACTTAGCGTGCGTTAACGCGTTTCGCCTGTAAAACGCGCGCCCTCCCGTTGCATGACCTCGTCATCGGCCTTAATCGAACGTACACGACCCGCCTCCCCCTCCCCCTCCCACTTCTCTCCTCCCGGATCCCGGGAACCTGTGGGAATATCTGACGAGTCTGCGAGCCGCGCGTCTGTCTAGCCACGTTGCTAATTTCGTCGTGCTTCGTACGCGTTCGCCGCGATCTCGGCGTTGCGCGATTACCCCCCAAGCGGCGGTCGTTCGATCGTTCCGCACGGTGAACTCGATTAGAAGCTGTCAATTTCGAACGGACGCACGCGAACTGTGAACTGTGTTGTTGGATGCCCGGCCACTCGTGGAGCTCGCTCGTTGTACTTCAAACACCACTGTGCTTTGATAACAAGCGAATTCGAACTCCGCGTCGTCTCCGTTCCTTCGCAAACGGGCCATTAGAGCCACGCTGTGCGATTTTAAATCAACAATTATTTGGTTACGCGTTAGACGCCATTATTTGGTGATCCATGGCGATTCTTTATTCGGATTCGGTAGACTGAGTATGAGATGGAATATTTCAGCGTGTCAAAAGTCTGCAGAATATGCGGGGCGATACGTAGTTATTTGCGTTTTCCTGAAAGTTGAAAATTTTAAGTTTCAATTTTTATTTGTACCTTTGTAAAAGAGTCTTTCCAGCTGTCACATCTTTACGTTTAACGTCAGTTGGAATTCATTTGCACACCGCTTTTGGAATATCAAGTGGGAAATATCTGTCTGACCGGAAACTTTCCATACTACTTTACATACTGTAGCATTGCAACGTACTTGCGATCGATTTGCATTGGCAATTTATGTTTTTTTCCACGCTGTGACCACGAACTTCATATCATATTTCACTCATCGTTACTTCTTCCACCTAGATTCTATAATTGTACAAAGTTTGAACAAACTGAAGTACTTGCAGCATTATGATATACTGTTTTTTGGTTTTTCTTTTTTTTTTTTGGTTAAGACAAATCAAATCCATTTTATAATCGGAATTTTTCACGACTTTGTCATTTGATTTCTCGAGGCTCTTCAGTATCATCCCCTTCTTTGCACAATTTCGAGGAAACATACTATACGCAAGTTTATGGTCATAATAATCAAGAGATCATCCCAGACGGTAAAGAATTTCAGCATCGAGGTATGATTAATTAAAAAATGACTGTACAGTCGCGTTGCTTTCTCACAGAATGAAACATAGCGAGTGAATGCGACGAGCTATCGTGTATCGATCCATTGGGTTTTAATTTCGTTTAGATACCGATAAACGAAGAATAAAAAGTGTATAATTGTTGGACTAAAGTAAGAGAAAAATTATCCATCCTATTGTCGGATTTTTGTAAATTCCCTGTGAGTAGTCTCTGCTTGAATAAAAGCTTCTGTATTGATCCATGAATATCCAAGTTCTCATTTATACTTCGAAATGAAACAGGCAGAATAAATTAAATCGTCTCGTATTATTAACTGATTCATTCGTTCGAAGACAACTTTAGCTCTCCTGTTATTTTTATTTCTTTCGCATTCATTTTGCGATAATTCATGAACTTAAAAACTAAGGATTATAGATGTGTAAAGACACAAATATAATTAATATATCTTTGTTCTAATATGCATACTAATTTTTAGTACAATTTCGTGCGATTATTATAGCGTAAAAAAGTTTAGTAAATTTACTTGTAATGTAATTCTCGAAACAAGTATATATGATATGATATTTTATACATAACATGAAACATTCAATATCAGAGAGATAATGTTCGTAGATGTGAAATATTTGCTTGAAAACTGTCTTGTACCTGTAAATCAGAAAATGTTGATACATTATTTTTTTTTATATCATTTTAATTAATTTCTTGATTATAACTTTTTATATCGTTTTAGTTAATTTCTTGATCCTTGTTAACTGAAATTATGCCGTATTTTATTATTAATTATAACGTATGATGTCGTGTATGTATTTGTTCAGAAATAACGTGAAGAAATGTACTCGAATATTTAAATATTTTACCGTACATCAATAATCACACGAAATAAATCAAAGAAATCATACATATATATTGACGCTCGTATATTAAAAACTACATTGATTAAAGTTAACACGAATATGCTAACTATAAATATATTTAATGATCGGAGCCAGAAACTTATTCGAATGAACAAAGTCGAAAAAAACCGCGCAAGATCGGCGTTGCACGATTCTTCTCTTTAGAAGTGCCAATTTGATCTGCTCGATTCCTCAGCTGGCAATGTATGTGGCAAACTTAACGAGGAAAAATATAGCGGAGACCCGGATCACGAAATATTCATTAGGACAGCGCTGCTTTGGAAGTAGCGCGACAGGACGGCCGCATTAGTCCTCGTGATCTATCACTTAGCGAACTCCCTTCGGGACTCGACGCGAAGACACTTTCGTGTGCTCTGTTTGCTCGTTACCGACCTCGTTCTTCGAAAAATCTCTGGAACTTTTTAATTTTGTTTCGCGACGCACCCTCGACCCTCATTGATCATTCCGTCAACGACGTGGAAATCAGTTGTATGGAAGTTCTCCGAAGAAACAAAGTGGCTGCTGACTTTTCGTGAACGTTCCGAAGACAATTACGTAGAATTGTACAGAGAGTAATTCTGTTACCTTGAAGACAAAATCTTTACTCTCACAATACCTATTTCTAGTTAGAAATGACTCATCTAGATATTCGTTTATGAATAAGAATGTCGACCGGCGATTAAATTTATTATTGCGTGATACTAACAACCTATTAAAATCTTTACTCTCGGTAATGAATCAATTTTTAAGCCGCCAGTAGATTATGCATTCTTATGCACTTTTAAAAAGATGCGGGAAATCACAGATTGCACATAATATGCAGAGATACGTATGATAATATGTTATTAATACATCTTTAAATAATCTAATAATAATCACCACAGTAATAAATCTTCGAATTATCATATTTCATAATTATCACATTTGTGAAAAACTTGAAGATATAGAGATACATACACAGCACGTATATAATAATAAATTCCTTCCACAGATATCATTTTTGTTCGTAAAAAGAAAAAAAAAATATATGAATACCCAACATCAGATTCCATCCAGATATTGTTTCACGACTCTATGCTCGATGTCCACTGCGAGCATGCCGGCAAAATCGCGAAAGACAACGATGAACTATTAGAAAAAGCTGGAATAGGGGAAAAAAAGAAAAAGTTAAAAAAAAGGAAATACCGGCGGAGAAAGACAACGCGCTATCTATCACTTAGCGCGAGCGAGAGGAGACGAAGTACGCCGGGCGAGGTACGTGGCATGTCACTGTTTCATCCCCTCGGGACTTTCACAATCGGGACATTTTTCTCCGTCCTCTCCGTTTCTTCTCGTCAACGACGCAAACTGATGTATGGCTCGTGATTGGAGTGACTGTACATACACGAAGGGAATTTCTCGTTTCCCCGAGGGGGAAGGCCAGTCGCCGCGACATCCCGTGGGAAAAAAACTCTGGCAGCCTCGCCCCGGAAAACTGTACACCGTGTGTCACCAAATTCTGCCGCGCCCGCTCGCTAATTGATTTCTCTGCCGGCTTTGTTCCACCCGCGGGACACGAGCCTTTCGCCCGCCCGTCTCCTTGTCTTCTCTTTCCGTTCGTTTCCAGCTCGAACCAGGCCTTCTTCGTTCAATGGAATTCGCGACAGATTTTTTTTTCTTTCTTTCGCTTTTTTTTTTTTTGTTTTTTTTTTAGGGAGGTCAGTAGACTCTTCCCTGCGGCATGAAATTTCTGTGATTTGAAGTATCACGAGTATGTGAATTCGAAGCTTCGGAATTTTTCGTTCGCTCGTTCGTTGCGTTGCAATTCAATGGACAATTTCACAATTTCAAAAAAATGGTACTCGAGTGAGAATTTGTTTCGTTATAGATATCCATAGTCTGATAATCAATGTTTTAATTTTCCACTTGAATTCGTAACAAATTCTTTTTCGCTCTCTAGAATCTCTTCTATTTTATAATGTTAGATTTTCTGTGACGTAAAAAATGTTACATTAAATGAAGATCTATATCAGATTTTTTCGTTGTATTTAATTAATGTTTCAATTTTCCTGCGCCTTGCGAAGAGAAATTCCTTTGTATAGCATGCAACTAGAAACATCTTCATCTTCCTTTCACTGCTTCACGTCTATACATCCTTTCAAATGTATCTTCTTAAATTTCGGAATATTATACTGATTAAACGCACAAAAGATATATTAAAAAGTCAAACAAGATACGTGAAAAAAAAATAATAATACGTCGATAATATCCATCGAATTTAATAATGTCTACCGAAATATAATCTTCATCGAGGGAAAAAGGTCAGGGAGTCACGTGGAAACGGAAACATGACAGATCTAAAGCGGTGCGTATCGAGACACCCGATAGAGGAAGAGCACACGCGTCCCTTTTTTTTCAGGGCGACTGCCTCGTTCAGTCGCCGATATATCAATTTCATCGAACGGTAACCAGCGTCGAGGTTCCTCCGTGCAACCCCTGGGGATCGCGGCGAGAGAGTCGACAAGTGAAAAGGGACGATCGGAACGAAAAAAGAAAGGGCAACTCGGGCTGGACGTTAACGAGGTTATTACTGGTTTCGATTGCACCCTCTACTTGTGTATAACTGTAAATAAGGGAGCATCGAAGCGGTTTGGGAGGGGACGACGTCGGCCAGCATCGCGCGAGAAAGATGTGCTTTGAATCGCTTTAAATCTTGCATCGTGCCCATCGCGATCCCGTTAAACGACATCGAAACGATCGACGTAGATGATTGACACGCGTCACCTCGACAATTCGAAATGAGCAAGCGTTAACTAAATTTCTGTCGTGCGATTCTTTCGTCGTTTCGCCATCTCCGGTCTGTCTGTCGTCGATAACTCCAGCGCCTGCGGCGCTAATTTAGTTTCCGTCCGGCGCAGGTTCGCCAACCGGCGAATGTTTTGCCAGATCTTATCTCGAGATATACTTGTTTCACTGTGCGATTAATTAGCACGGTAACGGGCGGTGCAAGAAGCTGGCGCGAGCCCCGCTATTTAGATCGTGTTCGCCGTTACAAATTTCGAGCGTTTAACCAGCGATAAGGTTAACAAACGCGTTGTGTGCGAAACCCGCGCGGCCGATGATGAATTGCCTGTGTTCGGTCCTTCCGCCTGAAATTCGCTTCGACGACCGCCTCGAACTTTTTGCTCGTGAACCCCTTGCGGATAGGGAGAATGAAGCAGAGAAATCGCGGAGGGGTGCACGCAACGCGCACGACACTGACCGTGAGTGTCGGAACGCTTGTTGTCGTCGTCGTATTTTATTGCGAGAATTTTGAACAAACCTTTCGTCAGCTTCGTTCGGTGTTCCACGAAACACGCGCGACGCGAACGAAATAATGAATTGGTGACAATTGAATGTTCTCGCGCAATTGTTTGTTAATTGATAATATCGATGAATGGAAAAGTTACAAGTTGTATACGTAAACCGTCTGGTTTTACAAAAATATCGTAGTTGTAGGATCTTTGTTCGTATTATACAAGAAAATTTATTGGTTCTGATCGTTTTGTTAATAATAATAATTCAATTGTACCAAGTTGTATACGTAAACCGTCGGGTTTATAATTTACAAAAATATCGCAGTTGTAGGATCAAGAAAATTCATTCGTTCTGATCGTTTTGTTAATAATACTAATTCAATTGTACCAAAAATAGATGTGTTCCAACACTAACTACACCAGTGTAGTAAAGTAAACTTAAAGTAGAGATTCGTTTTATCCATTAAATATCATAACGAGTACTCCGCTTTGAACATTTGATGCATTCTCTGCCTGTAATCCTCTTACAACGTCGTATAATTTGAAAATCATGAATGAGCATTGCAGATAAAAATGATATACAGCAGTTATTGCTGGATTTTTTTTTAACTGGAGTAAATAATTCTGTCTTCCGAGTGGAACTCTAATTAATATAGATAGACGCATAAAAATCCACGATTCGTTAACCGTATTACGAATTAAGAAACTTTTTGCAAGCTGCAGTTATATAAATTTCAGCTTTTTTACTAGCACCTCGTTCTATAAACCATCGTTTCAAAAAGTAAATTTAAAAAAAGGGAGGGAGGGGGGAGCGTTTTCACACGAGCCGTATATGTAACCCGTGATTTGTCAAATTCCGGAGGACGCGGGGATCCAGATACGATACCGTTTCCACGAGCCTAACGACTCTATTAGCGCGTCGGGTCACGTAGGCAGATGGCCGAGTCGAGATAATTAGCCGCTTTAATTATTTAATTAATCCCGACGACGTTTTCAGTGTTTTATCTGAAAGCTCGTTAAACTGGACCGGGCATGCGATCCTCGACGAGCACCGACGAGCTCGTTTCCACGTGGATGTGTATCGCGTGGATGAGGCGGAGGGGGGAGGGGGGAGGAGGATCTGTGTGCAGGACTCTTGTCCACGGCCCGGCACAGGCTCGTAGATACGCGCGAACAAATGAAGTCGTTCGTTTTCAAAACGGCATTTATCCATTCGATCAAATTGCACGCCGCGCGGCCTGTTCACTATGGCCCTTAATCTATCGCGCATTTATTTCTGTTTATTGAAGAGCCTTCGAAATTATTTGCGCCGTGCCAGCCCATTGTGCGAGAGTCTGCCCGTTAGCCGAGGGGCTTGGTTTTCAACGGGCGGTAAACTAGAATGAAGCGCGGCCGATCGATCCGCGCAACTTTATTCATTCATCGTTTCTTGCATTCGCCGGGCTGATGAATTCTTCCCCCCCCCCCCCCACCTCGTTTCTTTGATTCGATTCAACGGAACAGTCCGCCTCCGTTACGTGCGTTATTCCAACACGTTCAAGACGCAAGTGGAGGCAGTTCGCGAAAACTGTTCGAACGCTCGTCATTCGGGAAATTTCATTCAGCTTCGGTTTAATTTTACTTATTAATTTATTAACGCTGCGACGAGATATTTACTGGAAATATCGGTGGGCATACGAATAAAATATGCATGCACGTAACAAATAATTAATTGTTCAAATAATTTTGTGATTTTTGTGAATTTCTGTATAACATCTTTAGACTTGCTTCTAATTTTATCAATCATAATCACGATTATTGAATCAGTATGTTTAAAACACTTTTAAAACATCTATTCTTATCTTGTGTAATCTCCGTGAAATAGTTACACACTTATAATGAGTATTTCTTATAATCTATGTGTTATCAAATTTGTTTCAAAATTTATCATCAAACTGCTGTTAATGAAAAGCGTCCACAGCAGCTACCGGCGAAGATTTAGGGACGACGTAATGAAATTAATAATATAACAGGCACTAATAATGAAAAGGATTGTGCCCCGATTTACAGGAAACTTCCATAGATAGATAAAGTCAAGACAAAGTACTGACACGTATTAATTATATCATTACTTGACGTAGACAGTATTTAAGCGAAGGAATATTCTAATTGGAGTCCCAGAGAGCATGCAAGATATCTTTGGACATATTAGGGAGTCCGTTAATGTTCTACAAACTTCTTATAGTTATCTTTCTTAAGAGCGTCTTAAGGAAAATTTTCTGAATTATCGTAAAAACGCTTATCTTACTTAATTGAAAGAGCTAGTGACATTACATTAGGTAGTATAATTGAATATAATTAGATATCTAATGTGGCATTTTCATGTCGAAAGTTATAACGTCGTTCAAATGTCTTGTATTTGACGTTTAAGACGCTTAGATTAGGTCGCGAAAACGGGCATGAAACAAACATTAAATATTTATTTTGAAAAAACGTTACTTTAGAACTTTGTCTGGAATAAGTGTGACTCATTCGGACTAAATTATGAACCTAATTATGACAAATCAGATTGTATGATCGTATTCTAAGGGAACTTTAAGATATAAAATCTCCTACGCTTTCTGTGGGGCATGCATTAAAATTAAACTCTCAAAAGTAAGTTGTATCATTGTCTTTCGAGCAACAAATAAAACGAAATTAAACATGATAAAAGACCCCTCTATGTTTGCAATTTTCCAACAAGAAATCGCATTCTTCGAAAATCGAAACAAGTATCCGTATATTTTCGAGCGACAGCCTATCAAATAAATTCATTTACCTCGGCACACGTACAGATCAATTGCCCACGAAACAGAGCCAAAGGGAGTAGCAGGCCATCCTTGAGACTAGATATCTCGAGTGTATTGTCAGCAGACAATAAACATTATATCTCCGTACAGGACAGTTAATTCGATGGTACAATACACGCGCTGATACGACAGGATCAGCTGCGCGCGAGGGTCCTTAGGGGGTGCTCGAACCGCGATCGATTCGTTCGTGTTTTCACCTTTAGTTTCGAGGGAACAACGAGAGGGCCTTAACACAGGAGGCAACGCGATTGTTGCAATTACGATAATCGCAGGCATAATCGGGGCCGTTTCGCGCTGGTCGCATCGGTGCCCGGCGTTGCCCCGAAATTAATGTTATTTCCCCTGGCGTTGTAACGGATTTCGTGGCCAATTGTAATTCGATCGGTAGAATCGCAAAGAGACTTTGACAATTCGAAATCATTCGGCTGCACTTGCTGCGAATTAATTCTTTGACAGCGCGATGAATTTTAGGATTTAGAGAACGATCATCTCTGCGTTGTTGAAATATCAGACAGCAAGGTGCTCGCACTTGCAAAAGCAAATATGAATTTTGTTTGCGTATAATCGCGTCTACAGGGTCGAATTTGTTACACGTTCGCTAATAACAAAGTCCGATCAAAGAGACTGAGATTCATTTCGGTATTTTTTTCTCGATCGTTAAACATCGATTGCTTGTTCAAGTAATATTAGCACGTTGAATTTATTGACATTAATTTTGACACTTGTTGCGATTAACTCTTCGACGAACGTGTAACAAAGCGACGATAAATTTGAAGTGAAAGATTTGCAAAATAACGATTTCTCTCTCTGTGTCGCTGAAATTTTCTGCGTGTCGCGTACGAGAAATATACGTTCGCAACTTTTTTCTACAAGGTAAATATTAATACACACGCGTACAACGATATTTAAAATGTCCAATTGTACTTGCGTAACAATCAAGTTCCTCCGTGTCCGCGTAATTCCGAGCTTCATTTTCACCGTTTTCTCTTTTTCGAATACATTAATCGCCGATTTTGCTTTTTCAAGTAAAACAGCATATTGCATTCCCGAAATTAATTTGACACCTGCCAATTAGCCAAACGATCGATCAATTTCCAAATAATGCATCGTACAGCGCCGCGCGCCGCCCCCATAGATTTCATTATAACAATTATTTTACAATACGGCGTGTATAATTAATTTATCGTGGAAACATCGTATATCAATCAACGTTCGTGATTAGGTTTCTGAACTCAATTAGCATCTGTATTATCTACGTCGAGGCTACAAGCAGCGTTCGAAATCGAAGACCAAAACCAAATTTGAAATCGAAATCAAAACCAAGGAGGATCCCGATCGAGCATCGTTTCACGTGCGTAATTTTCTCGTGTAAAAGTTTCGACTCAATTTTAAGGGGTGTAAAATGGTGTAAAACGGGGGGGGGGAAGCATGGTGTCGGCATGCGTACAGGGAAAACAAGCAGCCCGGTAAAATCACGGGGTAAATAACGTACGGTTCGTGTTCCGGCGCAGCGGAGTAATTAATTGAACATTAATAAAGTCGGGCACAGCGACGGCCGAAGGTTCGCCGAAATTTAATAGCGGGGCCGGATATTACTTGAGCACCGGGCAAAGGGACGTTTCTTTTTTCCCCGCTCGGCAAAATGAACGTCACTTCCTGCGCACCGGTGCACGCGCACCGAACGAGGCAGAGGTCACGGGACTTTAATGAGTCGATTAACCAATAGAAGACAGCCCGATCGAAAAGATGCGACAAAACGATTTCGTTCATTTCGTGTGATCGCTGTTGCAAGTGCACCGTTGGAAAACTGTCTCCTATTCGAAAATCGAACATCAATTCCGACGCGACGTAGTAATCCACGATTTTTACCGTAACGTGCAACCTTTCGCGTGTATTTTTTTCTTTTTTTTTTTTTTTTTTTTTACAGAGGAGGCAATTTTAAAATTTAGCCGTGTCGTCAATTAAGTGCATATTGCCAATATCGTCGATTTATTTGACCTCAGGATTCTTCACGATATTTTAACAATATTGCTCGCGATATTGAAATATTTGATTATCTTTGCTTTCTATAAAAATAATAAAATAAAGATAATGAAATTCTGTTATCTTTGGTTTCTATAAAAATTGGCCAATTTCATTGCAGCATCCAATGGGTATATTTTCTGTTTTTATTATCTTATATTGAAACATTAAACATTCATTCTTTCAAGTAGTTCTCTCCACATTATCGACGTGAAATATCGACAAAACACTAAAATATCGATGCAGTGTTGGAAGTATGCACTGAATATTAAAAGACCTATATATATATCACATGTAAAAACCCGTACCGAAACTTTCGATAGTGTATATTTAATCGTAGGGATTATGATTTTACGATGCGGTATCTGTACTGTAAAATAATTAAAGAATTGAATATTTCGTACATATATTCCTGTATAATTTATACATGTATTTTCACTTTGAATTAATGAAAGCAACAATTGGTTATTCAGTTTCGTATGTCTGGATCATTGATCTAAAGATAGAATAGACCAGACATGAAATGCGATTTTGTGTCTCAGAGACTGAGATACCGATCAGAAAAAAATTCACTAGTTTTCGCCGCACGCTTAAACAGCGATGAATTGGAGAACTATACCAAGAAAAATGATTAAGTAAACTGAAATCCATTACGGTGTTATCAAATAGTGTATCCCCAGATTCCAAAACACGAGATTAGTATCTAAAATTATTCCATTTTATATTATGTAATCAGATGTGTAGAAAGATTTGTGTGTTTACAATTACATCGATGGGTTTTTCGTTGGAAACGATAAAATAGTTATAAAAAGATGTTTTATTTATTGAAACACAGGCGAAATCCTAATCAAAAAGAAGACACAGAATAGACTTATCATTTTATGAAACCAGATCATGAAGTTCGAGAAAGCGATAACCGATTCCTTTAAAATAGAGGGTTTTCGAAAAATTTTAAAGCAGGAACATCTTGAAAACAAGAAGATATTCGTCGTTGAGAATTAGGATTTTGTATCAAAAGAACATGAAGCTCGAGGAAGTAGTGTATCCGTCGATACAGAGATTTTCCTAAAAATCTTTAAACGAGAATATATCGAGACCCAGAAGATGGAATTGTACTCGCTGAAATCATATTCATTGATTGATAGCAAGAAGTATATGTATTTTACAACTATCATTTCCGTTATTGTAAATAAAATAATTTAATTATTATAATTCAAACTAGGAAATAATGCGTAGAACTATAGAATAAAATTCAACTACTGTTTCAATTGGTGTGAGTAAATATGTTAAAATTGATAAATAATGTCACAAAAATATCATAGAAATGCATTATTTCATGGCTTGAATAATTTATATAACATTTCTATATATTCATATTATTTAATATAATTTTTACAACCTTTCTATTACGATCGAACAATTCAAATTAATTATTTCATTCAATACGTGATTTGTGTTAAATACATCAATTGTTCAAGTCGATTTTTACAAATTAAATTTAGTAGCGCTGCGGCTTAGAGAACCTGCTTAAATCGATATGGTAGAATGTGACACGAAAATGATACGAGGGTCAGGTGACCCCAAAAAACACGAGACACGAAAAAGCATTGAACGTCCAGTCTATCCTAGTTAGTCAATGGTCTGATGGTTCGCTCGGCATTCGATCACCAACGATCAAGTCGAGAAAGTTAAACGAAAAAAAAAAAAAGAATCTTTTCTGTCGCAAACGTCACGGGCTTCAAAGTTGAAAGTTTCTGGAAGCAACCAGAGAAGATAGCCAACCAGCATGGTGCGGGTGCGAGGACGAAATAAAGTACAATTGCGAAAGGTACACGAGTAATCCCGAGACACAAAATTGATATTACCGGCCTCTTTCCCATCGTGATAACGTTCAAGCTCATTAAGGGAGAAAAATATGCGGTTGTTAATGACTTTATCAGCCAGGCAGGAAGGAGAATGGGACGCGGTTTCCGGCGGCCGCTAAGACGCCGCATCGAGAGATTTAATCACCAAGTATTTAGCCGTTTCTCTCCCTCGAAAAGCGGCAAGATTAATAGCCGCGCCGCGCGAGAAGCTGCAACGCGAATTTACATCGCGACGCGTTCTTTAAGAAAATTGCTCCCCCTAATTCCGCCAGCCGCATTTCCGCACAGAGCTGTAATATCGCGCCTGTTGAAATTTCGCCGCGGAATATTCCCCGACCGTCGAGCCAGCGAACGTTTCGTCCGCAAAACCGGCGGCGCGTTAAACTTGAAATATATGCCAGGACCAGCCACTCGGTGGATTTAGCTTCTCAAATGATGATCGTTTAAGACGTTCAAGCTGTATCTTATTCCGCTTTTGATCACCGAGTTCGCCTTTGAATTTTTTTTTTTTTTTTGAACTATCAAATCGAACATTACTGCGTTACGTACGTGTGTGAAACTGGACAGGATTTTTGTCCGCCTCTTGTTACCGCGATTGGTAAAATTAAGAACGCAGATGCAGAATAGATGATTTTATAAAAGTATGTTGATACATAGGAAGGAGTGAAGTTACAAATTTAAAATATTAAAATTTTGTCCCATATCTCACGACGAAGAGAGAGAGAGAAAGAGAGAGAGAGAGAGAGAGAGAGAGAGAGAGAGAGAGCATGTTTTCGAAGAGAAGAGGAAAACAGTTTTTAAATGTCATTAGATATCATATCATTGTTAGAAGAAACACGACGTAATTCAAATATTTCACCTCACTGTATGACACTTAAGTATGGCAGTTTCAGGAAGGGTACTATTGCTCCAGAATTGGAAAAATTAAATAACACTTTATAAGAAGAAAAGAATTTGTAAGATATTGTTATATATTAACAATTGTATTACAAGATACATATATACTTTTATTATCTGCGATAAATACTGAACACGTTTGAGCTACATGTACAGACAATGCTAACACGTTTAGTAGCGTATGTCGAGCACGAGTCAGACGCTTGAAATATCATCCATAATTCAACAATTAAAATATATCTATATATCAAAATACATATTTTATATATATTTATATATAATATCACATAGTATATGTATTAAAATAATGTGTTATTTTAATAAAATGTAATACTTTAATATATAGATCTAGCTATGGATTAGATTACATCATATTAATTATGATTGACTAAGAACGACGTTTACCACATTATCTTACAGGTTAATAATTTTATTGTTGAAAGCTTTCTGTTTATCTCTTTAAGTAAGATTATTTAAAGTGGGACATTTATTACTTGGGTTTACTTAGGATATTTAATTCCACGTTAAAAGTGTAAAAGAAGATTACATATAATGTGAATAAACGCTCTCGAACATCTTTTAAAAATATCTGCATCAAACAGAGAAACTGAATAGACACATAGATGGACAGATAGACAGATCGATAGAACAGAAATATGGGTACGATAAATGATGAAAAATATACATGCATAGAAAGTTGGATGTTTTTAATAGCTTCTGTCAGAAACTTTAATCAAATACACCGAGAGATATCACGTATCTGAATTATTATATTATTATTAAAATAGTTATTGCGCTCCCTTTGTGTTCCGTGCGTCCAATTCATTCCAATTTCAATTTGTCCCCAACGAAAAAGCGAAAACATTTCGATTCGTCTGCTTTATACCGTGCCGCGGCCAGTACACAAGTAATATTGCAAGGCGTTTTAATTAATTACGCGGTCTCGAAAGTGGCTTTCGCTACGAGACAGCGAAATTCATTCCAAACTTTGGTTCAGCACCCGGTTGAAAAAATATCCATCCTCCCCCCCCCCCTCCCCCTTCCCCCGCCCAAAGGAAAGTATACAATAAGTTCGTATTAATATAAACGAGTCACGTTTTGTTTTGATGTATATGCCTGTAATGTTGTTAAAAATAAATGATAAAAGAAAGAACAATTTCCAGTGAAAACGTGCGTAAAGTAATTCAGACTTCTATAATTGTAACGCCCAATCGTTCTGAAACGATTTATGGTAAAATAATGGCTTTAAGAATTATACGTCAGAATACCTGGCAATATGTGATTTTCATAATCCCTTCGATATTTCATGATTGAAAACTTTTGTATTCGAGTATCTTATATTAAATTATTATGGCGTTTATATATGCAATGTGTTTCCAACATTTATATGAAAGGAAACATTTTCAAAATCAAGAAATTAGAATCATTAATTCAACTACTATTCAACGTACGTTTGCAGTTGCGTTGACTGTAGTTGACGATCGTACCGTGGAAATTAAATTTCGCGTGCATTATTATTTTCATCGGTCGGTTGGCCATCTGCGGCCAAAATTACAAATATATTCGTTTCAAACTATCCAAATCAAACCAAATTTCATTAAAATCGTGATGACGATCTGGCAAGAGAGGAAAACAGCGGAAAGTTGACAACTGCACACACACACACACACACACACACACACACACATAGATATTTACGCGTGGGG
>WIUT01003261.1:0-20463 GCA_010645135.1 Tetragonula clypearis | reverse complement strand
TTAACACTTTACCGGCCGTGTATTAGCGGTGAATAGTTAGCCGATTAATAGACTATCGGTCGGTAAAGTGTTAATATAGGCTAACTTAAGAAAATTGAAAAGAAGAGAAACAAACTTTCTTGAGGGATGAATCGGGTTCTTATGAAAGTGTGTGAGTTTTTATCTCGTCGGAAGATTTTTGTTCTACGTTTGCTACTTATTTTCACACGTAGGATCACTTAATTATTTCCTTTAGAGTTCTAGAAACAGCTAAATCCAAGCGCGCTCTTAATGATAAACTTTTCAAACTCGATTCCCTCGCGAACGAAAGCTTTCGCGAACAAATATTATTCCTTCTTTTCGACACATTTTTACATATAGAATCACCTTCCACTCGGTTGGCCACGAGTCACGTGGGTCACCGTGTATATATATTCATTCGATTTTTGACCCAGCAGATTTATACGCACACGTACATACATACATACATACATGCATACGTATAAATCCGCTGGGTCAAAAATCGAACATATCATCAATATGTATGATAACGTAGTTTTTCTTTCGTAGTTTTTCCAACAGCAAAATACACATCGTTTCTTCCTTCGCTTAGTGTTAAATAAATAGCGATGTGTAATACAATATCGGCCCATTCGTTGGTCAAACGTTGCAGAGTATTGCCAGTATTAAATCTTCCTCTTATCCTCTTTTCTCCTTCTTCTTCTTCTTTTTTTTTTCTTTTTTTTTTTTTAAATCAAAGTGAATTACGTGGCCAAGTTAAAAGGTTCGAGATGTTTAATTTATTTTTTTTCTTTTTTCTCTTTTTTTTTTTGGTTTGAAGTTCACAACGTGTTGCTACTTTCCATAATAAATTGTCCTGCCTTTTCATTACTTGACATTGTCGGCTGAAAATCTGAACAATACATCTACTTTAATGGCTCGTCTCACCATTTCTGCAGGCATTTTCTCCTCATAAATCTTTGCCACCTTCGTTTCTCTACGATCTACCTACTACCGGGGCTACAGAATGGTATCTAATAAAATCTGCATGGTCCGTTCGTTGTCTGTGTGCGTGCGTGCGTGTGTAGCTGTGCGTGATAAATATGTTGCTAGTTAGTGAGAAAAATCCTCCAGGCTGGACTTCATAGCCTTGAACATCGACGGTAAATTTCAAGTGTCGCGACATGTCGGTCAGATTTCCATTTCTAATCCGTCCTCCAAGTAATCAGCGTTTCATTTTTTTTTCTTTTTTTTTTTTGAGGGAGGGGTTCAAATGAAAGGTGAATTTTTCGCGACAGACAAAGACTCATATTAATATATTGGTATCATTTAATGTAAACTTCAAAGTTCATTTTCTTTTTTCTCGAGGGAGAGGGGGGGGGGTTGCAAATGAAAGGTGAATTTTTCGCGAGAGACAAAGATTTATATTAATATATCGGTATCACTTCATTTGGTATCATTGGTACCATCAATGTAAACTTCAAAATTCATTTTTTTTTTTTTTTTTTTTTTTTTTTTTGACAAAAGTTTCAAGTCGATGATTTCACGTCCTCGTCAGCAGTGAAATTTAGCAAACCAATTCTGGCAATGCCGTGGTTGAAGGCTTACCTTTCACCAGACAGGTGAGATAATTTTTTCACGAGCTTGCTTCGCACCATTTTTCGTACGATGTTTAACACAGCAAGGTATGACGAAAGTGTATCTTCTTGATTTTCCATTTTGAAATCGACAGACAAACGAAACAATTGTTGATCGTGTATATTTCCCTGTTCCAAAGTAAGCCTCGAGATTACACGATGAATTTGCGGTTTAAAAATGAAGTTGGTCACGTATTCATTTATTAGAAAAAAAACTGCAATTACCTATTGGTCAATCCGATACATACGTATGTGTATTCTATAAATGATGAGAATTTCCAGTCAAAGTGCATAGAATATTTTTTCCTTTTTTTTTCAGTAATTCCCCCCCCCCCCTCTCTCGCATACACTCATACACACTGTACGCCATCCGCGGGAACGTCTTCTTCCTCTATTTTTGTCGGCGGTTCGACTCGATATCTGCATATATGCATATGTGAAACGCTTGTCACGTGCAGATCTCGAATAGCAGAGCGTGTATCCCGCATCTCCCATATTTTCCAGATTGCAGAGAAAAAGAATGTTCAACAAGAAGTCTATGAATCTAAGCTCAGTTTCATGAAGCCGTCTTTGCACCTTTTTTTTCGAATCGGCGCGTAACCTATTTTGTTCATTTTTCTCCCAAAAAAACGCTTGGTTCTCACCTCGATTCGACGTAGTCGAGCTTGGAAACTTTGTTTCACTCGCATGCTCGAAAACACGAGATGCACGGCTGACTTTTCATAGGCGCGTTTCACTGTCGAAATTAGCAAAGATCTCTGATTAGCGAGAAAACGAATATACGATACGCAGATGCAATTTTTTCCAGAACAATTCGACAATATCGATTCGAGCAACAATGAAGATGATTATCGTGTATCGGTTGTATAAAATTCTTGTCAGGTTTTATAATTCGGTGTAAAATCGCATCCGTATAATTTCATACGGAATTTCGATTTCAGCGACAATGAAAATTATCATGTATGGGTTGAAGTTTGCAACAAGTTTTATAAAAGCACGACGATTCAATCTGAAACCGCGTTCGACAGTTTCCTGCAGAATTTCGATTCGAGTAAGGATAAAAATCATCGCGTATCGATTGTAGTTTCAACAAACATAATTTCACGTAGAATTTCGAGTCTCGAGTAACAATTTAAAATTATCGTTCTATAAAATTTTTAACAGGTTTTACAACCTGTTTCGGTGTAAAATCGCATTCGACGATTTCATGCAAAAAAATTGTCGAATGTTAATTGTATAAAATGTTTGACAAGTTTAGGGTAAGTTTATATTTTTTTAGGCTAGGTGATAATTCGGTGTAATTTCAACAAACATAATTTCACGTAGAATTTCGAGTCTCGAGTAACAATTTAAAATCATCGTTCTATAAAATTTTTAACAGGTTTTACAACCTGTTTCGGTGTAAAATCGCATTCGACGATCTCATGCAAAAAAATTGTCGAATGTTAATTGTATGAAATGTTTGACAAGTTTAGGTTAAGTTTATATTTTTTTAGGTTAGGTGATAATTCGGTGTAATTTCAACAAACATAATTTCACGTAGAATTTCGAGTCTCGAGTAACAATTTAAAATTATCGTTCTATAAAATTTTTAACAGGTTTCACAACCTGTTTCGGTGTAAAATCGCATTCGACAATTTCATACAAGATTTTGATTCGATTAACAATAGAAAAATTGTGTAAAATGTTTGACAGGTTTAGGTTAGGTTAGGTTTATATTTTTTTAAGTTTAGGTTAGGTAATAATTCCGTGTAATTTCAACAAAAAAACAATTTCACGTAGAATTTCGAGACTCGAGTAACAGTTTAAAATTGTCGTGCATCGGTTCTATGAAATTTTCAACAGATTTCACGAAAGCACGACGATCCAATGTGAAAACCGAAACTCGACAGCCTCGCACAGAATTTTACTTCGAGCGGCGATAGAAATGATCGGTCGTGTGAAATTTTCAACAGATTTGGTTAGGTTTTGCAATAGAAATGATCGGTCGTGTGAAATTTTCAACAGATTTTTGGTTGGGCTTTGGTTCGATTTTGCACGACGATTCTGCGGCGTGTATGAAACCGCCGACGAACGGACAGACAGACAGACAGACAGACAGACGGTGGAAGAGGGAAACAAAACTGGAAATTAGGAAATTTCATGGAAATTTTTCGCGTGATAATTATCGGGGCAAGCGACGGAAGCACGAGATGAAGAGCGTGTGTAAGCAAGCAGTAAGCAGGTCGATGTCAGATGCAGGAAAGCGCTTAAGTGCTGCTAGCAAGCCTGAAACGAATGTCTTGATGCACACAAGAAAGAAGACATTTCATTATAGAGAGGAGAAATTGCAAGATGTAATAAGAATGGAAATGCGCTGTGTGCGCCTTCGTGGTTGAAAACACGGAACCTGGCTCGCGCATTTCAATGCCACTTATTACAATTTTCATTGTTCAGTTCAGTGGAAATGAATTTATCTTCTTGCATTTTTCCTTCAATTTTCTGCCATTGCCAGAAACAAGTCTTCTTCACTTTTGCGAACTCGACCTCTTACTACTACGTGTCTCTCACGTCTGTCCAGTTTTTTATTTGCAGTTTCGCGCGTCGTGAAGAAATGAGATTTTCCATAAAAGAAAAAAAAAAAAATGGCGGAGAAAATGAGGGAGAATCGAATTAATTGGCTGCTCCGCGAGCTACGGATCTCGATTCTTTTGATTTATGGTTCCGCAGATATCGAAAATGCTCAGCGTTCTCAGCGAGAGATTTATAACAACAGTTACACGGCGTGAAATGCTATTAATTTCTTCATCGTGTGCACGCTTGGAGTTTGCACGTTTCAGGAATGCAAGGCGGGCCGAAAATCACTTTCCATTAGAATAGATCCGCAATTTCTTTGTTATGTTTTTTTTTTTTTTTGAAGACATTTTTGAGAGAAATAACTTTCGAAACATAATGAATAAAATGTCGTCGCACGTCAGCTTGAACTTAAACTTAATTTCAAATTAATAAAAAATTGGTTTTTCTCCTTGTATGCTTTGATGTTTTGTCAAAAAGAGAAAGAAAAATAAGCAGGAAGAAACTCTTTTGACCCACCCACGAAATAAACTCTGAGATATTCGTTTTGGTTATTTCGTCGCGAACAAAATTCGCTACAGCTCTTCTGTGATTGAAATCGAACATTAACAATTTCATTCGAGTAGCTTTCGTTTATTTTTAGTTCTCTCGCGAGAGAAAAATGTCGAGAAACTGACACGGACGATTTTGCAACGGTGGCAATCATAGATGAATCCTACATCTTTCGATTCGATGGAAATACATGTAAGGAACCTGCTACGAAATTGACTTATCTTCACTTTCAAGGTCAAGATTTTTTCTTTTTTTTTGCATTTTTGCTCATCACGAAGGTAAAATGGCAAAAAAGTTTCTTCAATCATTTAACACTTCAGACGCGTTCTAACAGCGACTTTATGGTTCTGCACACGTGGATGTAATGTTCATATTTCGAATAATGTCAGTCAGTTTTATCACTCGATTATTTAGACTCACACCGATGCTACAACTTTGGTGATAAATCAAATGTCAGTGAAATGTAATTCAGAGCCATAAAGTCGCTGTTAGGACTCACGCGTCCATACTGTTAAACAATTCAGAAACTTTTTGCCATTTTTCAAGAGAATTAGCATACTACCTACGATTGTTTTTTTTTCGAGAAGTTTTACGTTCGTGATGAGCGAGAAAAAAGAAAGAAACAATTTTCGACCTTGAATTTCAAGGCCAAGAACAAATTTTTCAGGCTCTTTACACGTGTGTCCATCAAATCGAAGATATATAGATGTAGAATTCATCTATAATTGTCACGGACACACTTTTCTTTCTACCCTGTACACGCGTATTTTACACTCTGCGTGTGTGTGCATGTGTGTGTGTGTGTGGAATAGCCGTGTTAAGTGTATTCACGGGTTTAGGAAGCATAATCCGCGGATTGTCGTTTCGCCTCTCTCGAAGTCTGGGATTCGCGATTACATTCGTACACGGGGAACGTGTTCACCAAGGCGGTATATCATTGTCTAAGATCGCGAGACGTGTCTTACGTGAATTCTCCTCGTCCTCGTTTCCACAAACCCAATACTCACTTACACGCCTTACGGGGAGAGGACGTGCACGGATTGCGTTCCAATTGCTTCCGGAGAGAGGCACCGATGGCTTTCAACTCTTCTGGATTGGATCTTTCTTTTTCTTTCTTTTTTTTTTCTTTTCTTTTCTTCAAGTCTGATCCTCTAGCTCTAGTCCAGCAGTGATCTTTTCCTTTTAGTCCGTTATCGATTTTTATTGGCTTGTTCTTGGATTGTTCTGACGTTGGTCTCAGTTTGTTAATAAATGGTAATTTCCTTTCTTTCCTTTTGGTTGGTCTTAATTTGTTAATAAATGATAACTTCCTTTCTTTTCCTTTCAGTCCATTATCGATTTTTATTGGATTGTTCTTACGTTGGTCTCAGTTTGTTAACAAATGGTAACTTCCTTTCTTTTTCTTTTCGGTTGGTCTCAATTTGTTAATAAATGGTAACTTCCTTTCTTTTCCTTTTAGTCCATTATCGATTTTTATTGGCTTGTTCTTACGTTGGTCACAGTTTGTTAATAAATGGCAACGAATGAGATTATTATTCGAGATTAATGGTACGCGTTGTTTTTCTTACAATATACGACGATTAAAATTTGCATTACGTTGGCCAATACGTACGTTTCTTTTGTGTGTGTGTGTGTGTGTGTGTGTGTGTGTGAAAAGGCGAAAATTTTACTAGACGACATATATTGTCCGTTTCGACTACATTTTGCCAGTTTTTAGTCACTTCGAAGTTTGTATCTCTTTTTCGACAAAAGACTGTCCCAAAAGCGATTTTACATCGTCGTCAAAAGGTGAAATTTTACGAGTTTTCTACATATAGTTGGATAATTTTTCACGAGCTTGTACAGTGTTTTTTTTCTTTTTTTTTTTTTCTGCACAGCAAAACGCGACGAAAGTGTTGCCCGTCGATTTTCCCAAATTTTCGAAATCGAAATTTCGTCGTGCAAACGAAATCCGTGCGTTTGTCTTTTTTTTTCTGACAACAAGCTCGAACCATCCAGGTATTACACAAAACGAGCCGAACGCTTTGAAATAAAGTTATGTCTCTCAATTACGTTTTCGGTGAACCGAGTAATTTCGGGTCACGTGTTCGAAACCTTTTTACATTCGCGTAAGCCTCTTATTTTTTTCTTCGCCTGTCGAGGGAAACACACGTGAAATACACGAAATGCCCATGATCGTAATGAACTGTCGCTTATTTTAACAAAGTCGCTCAAGTCTCGGTTAGGGGGGAGGGGGAGGGGCGCGCGATTGAATTAATTAACTGTGAAAAGTAATTTAAACTAACCGTGCTGGTGCAGTCTTCTCTTTCATGGGCTGGTTGTTCATTTTACGTACGTTCGTATTCGTTCCTCGTTCTAGTTCCCTGCTCGATTCCCCGCTCTTTTTGAGCTCGCTGCATCGTTATAGATAAATCTGCATGTGAAATTCAAATTCGCCCAGGCACCCTTGCATTTTCTTTGAATGTGTCAGATACCTGCCGGAAGTACGTGATCGCCTTGCAAATCATCAGAGATATTAGTTTTGAGAGGAGGGATTGTACCGATAATACCGTGGAAGCTACGTCTTTGTTAACCTTGCTAATTGGGTGCTGTCGTCTCGTGATGACGAGAGATTAACTTTGCTCTTGGTTAGGTTTAGGTTAAGTTTAAGTTAGGTTAGGTTAGATTTAGGTTTTAGGTCCGTACTTGCTTCGGTAGTACACATACTAAAATTGGAACGATACAGAGAAGATTAGCATGGCCCCTGCGCAAGGATGACACGCAAAATCGTGAACCGTCCCACATTTTTAGGTTAGGTTTTAGGTTGACTTCCCGTTGCCAAATTTCGTCAGCGTTGCACGAATTTACACACGAAACTAAGTCTTTGTTAACGTTGCTAATTAAGTGCTGTCGTCTCGTGATGACGAGAGATTAACTTTGCTCTTGGTTAGGTTTAGGTTAAGTTTAAGTTAGGTTAGGTTAGGTTAGGTTCACTTCCCATTGCGAAATATTCGTGTGTAAATTCGTACAATACTGACAAAATTTGGCAATGGGAAGTCAACCTAAAACCTAACCTTAACTTAAACTTAACCTAAACCTAACCAAGAACAAAGTTAATCTCTCGTCATCGTGGGACGGCAGCACCTAATTGGCAAGGTTAACAAAGACCTTGTTTCGTATCCTTATTTGATTAGAAAATGATTAAAGTTTCTGTTCGAAATTTTCGTGCAGCTAATCATGTCCTTCGGCGATTAGAAAATTATCAAAGAAATTTAATGATTTTAAATCTCTCGGATGATTTCTCTCCGTGTCTAATTTGTGGATCACCATGCCGTGACTTCAATGTCGATTTCCTCCCAACTTTTCATTCAAATTCCAGTTTTTTTTTTTTTTTTTTTCAAGCGTAATTGGTCCACTCGCGTAATTGGTACGCCTTCGTCTCCGCGCGCTGCGCAAACCACCGAAATTGTTTTCCGCCGCTGAAGTCACTCGACTTGTCGAAACATCCGCTGTTTGCATTTGCTCCAAATAGTTTTTCATAGCAGGTTTCAATTTTTTTTTTTTTTTTTTTTATATTGATTGGCAACGACGGTTGATTTTTTCCGGGTGAAATTTGTTGCACGTTCAGGTTCCCCGCGTTCAGGTTCTTTAATCGTGTCACTGGACTTTTTTTCCTTTTCTTTTTTTTCCTCTTTTTCCGACTGTTAATGCTACGTTCATGCTTCTCGTTTTCACATAACTTCACGCTAACGTCAACCTCCAAACTGAATCACTGTGAATCGATTTCACTCGTGCGAGAAGCGAGTAAACACATTTACACGCATGTTTTATTAAAATAAAAAGTGTGTACTGCAGGATGAAATCAATTCACAGTGATTGAATTGTCGCCGTGGTTTTATTACAGGAGTATACTTTTGTCACAGTGTGCATCGTAGTA
Organism: Tetragonula clypearis; assembly: GCA_010645135.1. Classification (NCBI taxonomy): domain Eukaryota; kingdom Metazoa; phylum Arthropoda; class Insecta; order Hymenoptera; family Apidae; genus Tetragonula; species Tetragonula clypearis. The sequence continues at coordinate 11,826 of WIUT01003261.1, read as the reverse complement.
TCGTTTCAGGAAAATGCAATTGAATCGTTCGAACGACAGAACATTCGTATAATAAAATCTTCACGTAACAGGCGCGTGTGTTAGGAACTAATCTCTCTCGTGTAAGTTATACGAGTAAAATACTCATCACAAATTATAACGATACTACGAGACTATTGTAACATTCATACTCTCAAGAACACGTCTTGTCATTCTTATCTTCTTAAATTTTACTTTCCGATTTTACTCGAACGTTTCTCGTTGTTCGAATACACACACACACACACACATATATATATATATCGATCTCGTTGAAGAGCCTCGGTACCGGATAGTCTGAATCAGTTGCCGAGTGAATTGTTGAATCGTTCAAGTGATACTAGCTTGCGTCAGAGTGGATTGAACCCTTGAAACAAAAATAATGCGAAACGAAAAGAAATACCGAAGTACAGCGGAAACTAGAATTGGATCAGGAAGAAGGAAATTCGCGCTGAATGTTGCTCCTTTATTTTTCAGTCGAACATTTCAATTTTCAGGCACGCATCCGCGTGACTTCTTTCGGATTTCCGTTTCAACGAAACACAGTCGTAACGTGTTGTTTTATGGCTGCTGCTTGAAATTGCTAATTAAGCATTGACAGGTCGCAGGCAGATTGAAAATGTTCACGCGCTGCGTGAATTTACAACGCGGGCGCGTATTTAAATCGTAATGAACTTACCCCGCCGAGAGTGACGAACGCTTCGAAATGAAATGCTTCGCTTTGTTTGAGCTTTTTAGCCTTGGGGGATTATTTCACTGTCATAGTCGCCGTGTTCGAAATATTAAATATTTCATTCGATTGAACGAGCTATATCGCTTGCTCGTCGTTTGGGACAACACGTGACCGTGACGAAACGAATCTGATCGATCGCGAGAGAAAGAGCGAAGAATAGACGAAAATAATTCTGGAAAATGTCCCGAACGAAATAACGTGGTACTAATTTAGCATGTTTCTGTCGCGAGAAGTGCAAGAAGCGTTTCAATTGTCGTTTGCTGATTGCTTTTTCGTATTCGAAGACGATATTCTTTTACGATATTCCAGCAAATTCGCGCGTCTGCGAGATTTCACTGCGGCACCGGCTCGCTATAAATGTAAATGCCTTTCGATTCGAATGTCAGCAGAAGCTGCGAAACTTGGAATTTCAACGCGTCCCGCCGCGAGTTTACGTGCTCGTTTCCCTTCATCGCGTCGTTTGCAAAATTTCCACCGTGGCAAAAGTAAATTTCTGCCCTGCACAGACAGGTCTAATTGCACTTGCAAGTTATACGTCTACCAATTATAAGCGATATCACCTAGAAATGGAAGTTGCAATATTTTCGAAACGATTAACCATGCCTGAAAGTGTTTTTTTTCCTTTTTTTTTTTTTTTTGGACAAAAGTTGAGTGGTTTCATTAATCGATATAATTATCATTTTTTAACGTGGACGCACGAAGGTTTCAAGTGTTTCTTTCTTTTCAAGCGAAATTGTATATTTTTTTAATATACCAATCGATTCGTACCATCGCTTGTACGATTTATATGCCATTAAAAACGATACATTAGTTTACAGGAGATATTTTAATTAAAATGATTCAGAGTAACGAATTTATCTGTAATATCAGCACTAACAGTAACAACAGAATTTTTCGTGATTGGAATAAAATAAATATTCATTTGTTACACAACAGTTATCACAAAATGTGCTGAAAATGATATCTAGATACTTTTGTATTCTGATTCTCGAAGTATGGCACTTAAACGTTATTTGAAACAGAGGTGGCTAACTGGCGGCCCTTGCCCCCACTTTTCTGATCGCTAGCCACTCCCCCTTCCCCCTCCACTGCATCCATTTCTCCGCTACGTTAAAATTTTCGAGAGATTGCAGGCTCATTTACGGTTAGCCGAGTCTGATTTAAGGTCACAGTTAGTTCCATTTCAACATGTACGTTCATCCATTGGAAAAAAAATTCAATTAGTTTTTGTACTTCAATTACAAATAATTAATCGTTTAGGAAGTATTCCAGGCTTTAATTTTAGGTGACTTACCCTTAGGTATAAGTGCACAGATATGATCTATAGAATTGTCTGATCTATCATACGTAACATGTTTTCTTTTATTTTAAAATCTATCACTTATTTTACTAGACGCGTGCGATATTTACTTACTAATTTTCGTTTTCTTTCATAGCTTTCCCACGGTAATTTCGTTCTTACGTTCGACATTTTCCTCTGTCACTGAAATCGTCACTCTTCGTTGCGATGTTCACGAAACTTCGAATAGTAAAATGACGATGCGATTTGCACATCAGAGATTAAGTATACAAATGTTGCGAAGGTTCTCTGAAAATTCTTGATCTCTAGAGTCGAAACGAATTCTGTTCTTTTTTTCTCGCTCTCGTTCGACGGTTTTGATAATTTTCTAATTTCTTTCGTTTGCTTATTTCTATGATTCTGTGAAACGGGAGTTGAACAAGTTTTTCACGTTTTTATCGATCACGTGTTCTTATAAAAAGTTGCGCAACTTATATATTTCACAGTTGGGCAACCTAAACCATTAGCGTAACGTCCTCGCCTGGTTGTCAGAAATGCCCACGTTGAAAAAGCCACGCGTTGGCGGAACTGTTGACAAGAAGTATTAAACAACGCCGGAAATATTATAAATACAAAGCGATTCTCTTTTACATTTAAATAGCACGCGCATCCCGTTCGTGAAACAATTTATTCGTTTCGTTCGGGCAAGGGTAGCTTTCGTATTTACCAGCCGAGTGAAAGAGAAGAAGAACAAGGGGAAAACCAGTTTATTCTTTGTTCTTTAATTATGGTATCAACGTAACGGGATATCTTACGCAGTAGTATCGAGCACGCAAGAAAACAATCGAGTGAAATTGTAGAAACAAACTTTTATAAAGTTTAACCGTTCAATTTCAATCAGTACTTTGAATCAGACTTTCCGCTTCCGCTAACCTGAGATTTCCACGAATGGAAAACATTCGTGCTTCGCAATTAGACGATCGTTCTTCGGGGTGATCGATGCGAAAGAAATCGTTAGCGATCGAGGAGGAAATAATTCGCTTTTTTCTCGAAATGTTTTTTCGCGTGAAGTGTGACACAGCGTCCAGTGTCATGTGACGAAGATCGAGACAACTCGATCCGGATGAAAATGATGTTGGCAAGTCGGTAGCGGGGCCGATTGCGGTAACAAACCGAGGCAATTGCAGAGTTCACTCGACTCGGGCAATAAGGTCATTCCGCTTCGTTTCGTACCGATTGCTCCCCCATTCGATTCGATATTAACTGCTGAGCCCATTTCTGTTTTTCTCCTCTTGAACAATGACGTGCAATCGCGTCACATGGAGTCCGGCTCGTTTTACTCTCCCCTTTGCTCTCTCGTTTCTCTTCTATCGGTTGTGACTGCATGAGCGTTCCTCCACCTATTCGCAATAACTTTAAACTAAAGACCTGTAAGTCTAAAAACAGTTCAGAGTGTACGAGTTGCGTACACGAAGAAGCATAACGACGAGAAATTATTACAGTCGATGCTTTAAACTGTAACAACTACGTAACAGAATGTCGGAAGCTCGGTCACTCATTTCGAAGCGCCAAGCTTCCGTTTTCACTGTTGCAAGTTCGTTTTTTTCTTTTTTTCTTTCCAAAGATATTTTCGCATCGTATCGGTGGAGTATCTTTACTCTGAAAAATTCAAACATCTCTGACAATGTTGAAAAATGTTCTTCTTCGATCTACCGTGGTTTAGGTTAGGTTTAGATAAGTTAGGAAAGTTGAAATTTTCCCTTCGCGATTTCCTTTTCTACTTTTCTTCTCTCTTGCATTTTGAAGATTTTACGAAAACAATTCATATTTGCCAGAATAGTGTTTTTTTATTTTTTTTTTTTTTTTCTACGAAGCAGAAGCATTTTTGAGAACGTTTTTGAAAAGTGTTCTTCGTAGATCGATCCACCGTAGGTTAGGTTTAGGTTAGGTTTCGAAAATTGAAATTCTTCCTTCGCGAGTTCCTCTTCTTCTTTTTTTTTTTTTTCATTTTGAAGATTAAGATCAGGCGACAAGAATTTTCGATCGAAGTTCGATAAAATGATGGAGAAAAATCGCACGGCAAGTTTTCACCAAAGAAAACAATACCCAGAAATTTCCATTCGCCGCGTGATGTTAAAATATCTTGGAGAAAAAGAAAAACACGAATTCAGGATAGCGGAAACTTAAAAATCAAACTAATTGTAAGTAGATTGTTACACGATCTTTTTCTTTTGCAACAATTTAACGTGTCAACAATTCTTCATTTAAATTAATTGAAATGAATCGATTCATTTAAATTAATTGAAACTAATTGTAAGTAGATTGTTACACGATCTTTTTCTTTTACAACAACCTAACTTGTCAACAATTCTTCATTTAAATTGATTTTACGAAAACGATTCATACTTGCCAGAATAGTGTTTTTTTTTTTGTCTATGAAGCAACAGCAAAAAAAAAAAAAAAACGTTGCTCTTTTCTTGTATTCTACATGATAGAATATTATTGACGTTAAACGTCTGTGACAACTTTGCTAATATGTATCGAGGCTAATTTAAGAAATCAATTAAATCTCGCTGCCGGTTAATGGCATCGAACAATGCGTCCCGGGGCTTTCAACTGTTTTTTTTTTCTTTCTTTTCTCAACTTTCTCCGACGAAGTGCAGCCTGCAAATCCATCTAGCTATCAGCCGGGGCTATGCACGATGATTGAAATTCCATTTCTAGTCGGACTCGCTCGAGCGACCACCGCGCAACGACAATTCGTGAAATGCACAGCACTCCGATATTAGAGCGAACGTTTCCCCCTTTTTTAATTTTCCACTTGACTTTGCGCCATTTGAAAGCCAATCGTCGCCGAATATATTAAACCTGATTCGTCGTTAAACGAACGATAGTTTCTCCGATGGTAGAGCTAACGAGTGCATATATACCGGGTATACCGATATAATAATAATCTGCAGAGACTAACGAGAAGCTGTTAATATTTTCATTAAATCCCTTCGATCGATTTTACTTGACTTTACTTCTTTATCGTGTTTCAGTCGATATGCCATTGTCTGAATTGACCGCGACGTTTTAACCGTTTGCGCTCGTATTTATATTTGAGAAGGTTGCCAATCACCCTGTCGGCAATTATTTTTCACGTTCCATCGAAATGAAAACATTTCTCTGGGAATATATTACAAGTTAACTTGAAAGTTGTGGTAGAGGAAATATTTGAAAAATACACAAATTTTGTCTGGCATCTCAACCCGTTGCTCGGTGAAAATCTATATAATACGTGTATATAAATTTGGGTTTTTCAGAATTTTTAAAAAATAAATAAAACTATTAAATTGGAAGGGACACGCAGGAATGATCGTGACACTACGTCTGCCCACTATATAACATATAACATATAACATATAACATATAACATATAACATATAACATATAATACTATATATAATATATATATTATATATATATTTATGTTGTCTTTTATTTTTTATTTTTCTTCGAAAATTTTTTCTACAAATAAATGATCTCGGGAACAGAGCCAATCAGCCAGAAACAAAAGCGGGAAAATCTTTTATTATCTTATTTATTTATTTTATTTTATATACACACACACACGCGCGCGCGCATTTAAGCAGAAACTGAAAGGAAAAATTGTAACAAGAGCCCCTAGAATGTAGCACTAAATATGTAAATATATGTATAATAATAAAATGTAGGATGGCGACTATGTGACGACATACGAGTGCAAAGGGTTAATAGTCGCATTATTTCGTTGTTACGAACGTGTCGAACGAATTCATTGGAAAGTATATTCGAAATCGACGTGAATGAGACGGATTCGTTCGATTGTCGATTACGAGTTGAAAGGTAGAATTTTAGTCTTCTTCTTCTTCTTCTTCTTCCTCCTTCTCCTCTTTTTTCCGATTCTGTGAATTTCAAATATTCTCGAAGCTCGCCGAGGCGCGAGCGTTTGTGTTTGCACAGCCCTCAAGTTACTTCGAATTGTATTCGCGAGTTTCGCGCCTGTGTATGTATATATCGATACAAAGCTGATGAAAATTCAATTGAAGAAACGTTAACGGCGTTTTATCAATGCGTAATAATGTTAGAACTTCATCCGAGAACTGTCTTTTCGTCCGCCTGTCTCTTCTTCGCTCGCCTAGTTTATCGATCACAATTTTCGTGGCAATGCTCGTTTCAATGCGAGGCAATTAGATCGACATTTCCTTCGAACTACGTGCACGTACAGTGACGAGAAGAAAAAACCGAAAATGCATATGGACTTTTAACGTTGATATATCAATTGATATATTCATTCTATATGTAACATTAACGTACATAGAAAAAGAACAGCAGAATACGCAGTGTTTTGTTGAAATTTCACGACCTCGTTACATTTGCCACTATTCCTGGCAAATGTAAATCGTTTTCGTAAAGTCAACTAACTTGAATAACGATACTGTCGACACTTCAAGCTATTACTGTATAAAGAAGAAGATCACGTAACAATCTACTTAGTTCCATTTTAAAGAGTGAAGTTTCTGCTTTCACTGTCCTGAATTCGTCCCCTCCTCATCATGCTAACCTATGTCATCACGCGACAAATGGAAAAAATTGTAAACATTTTATTTACGAAACTAAATCCATCACGTTCTGACGATTGAAATTCCACGATTATTTCTCCGTCAATTTTATTGAACTTTGTACGAAAATTCAAAAGATCCGATGGTCCGTTTAATCTGAATCCTCGGAGTTCAATAAAATTGCGATGAAGAATGAAGAAGGGAAAAAGGGAGAAAGGAAAATTGTAACAACGAATTCGTTGCAACGAGGAAACTTCAATTTTTCGAAAACCGCGGTGGATCGAGCTGAAAAGAATAAAAAAGAGAAAACTTTTTTTTTAATTTTTACAATTTTTCGAGAACAAAGGCACCCCCGCCGCGTGATTCGAAAATATCTCTGGGGGGGAAAAAGAGAACGAACGTGGAAACTGTACGAAAGGCGAAAGCTTCGCAGCTTCGAAAATCAGATCAACTAGATCGCTCTCGCGTGATATTCTTTTGCTTAAATTAGATTAGTTTGAAGCATCGACTGTAATCATTTGTCGTCGTTCGCGCGTTCGGTTATCAGCTGCTTACTATATTTGTCGTCTAAATTCAAATTACACGTGCCGCTTCACCGCACGTTTCTCGCTACGAATCTCATCGACTCGTTTCAGTTAGCAGCTTCGAGCTGAACTTCGTCCCATTAAAATCGCGGGAAACGAGAAATCGAGTAATTCCTTCGATTGCATTAACACCGTGTTACCGCATCAAGTGTGTCCCATTCTTTAGCTAGTGGATCAAGAGCGTCTCTGATACAATTAAACGTCCCCTTTCTCGTCGATTATTGTTCAACGCACGAATGATTTATCGCCATTCTTTATTCACGCTTCTTTGTACATGTTAATAACACCGATTTTATGAAAAGCTGGCACAAATACGAATTTATTCTCGATTACGCTTTTTATATACGTTACTATACGTACACGTTAACACTAAACGGACTAGATTGTGAGGTTACTAAAAATATAACCTCAAAAAGAAAGTTATAGTAAATGCAGATTGTGTGATTTAATGATGTGAATAATACAAAATTAGAATAAATGTGCAATATTGTACGATATATTTACATCACACTTAATGGAAGGGTTGTGAAGTTTAACTAGTTTAAAAAGTTACTAGATGTTACTAAAAGGATACAAAAGAAAATTAAATAATTTGAATGTAAATAATATAAAGTTACAGCACGGCACAGTGTAGGCACATATTACTTAACAAACGAGTTGTGAGGTTACCAAAAAAGATAACCTCAAAAGGAAATTATAGTAAATACAAAATTAAATTATTAAAATGTGAATAATATCAATTACAGTAAATGTACAGTACAGTACATAACACTTAACGGACGGGTTGTGAAGTCACTAAAAAAGTTACTAGATGTTGCTAAAAGGATACAAAAGAAAATTAAATAATTTAAATGTAAATAATACATTTATTAATTACAGCACGGCACAGTATAGGCACATATTACTTAACAAACGAGTCGTGAGGTTACCAAAAAAGATAACCTCAAAAAAAGAAAGTTATAGTAAATGCAAATCGAATGATTTAAACGTGAATAATATAAAATTACAGTGCAGTATGTGTACATATACATTTAACAGACGGGTTATAAAGTTACCAAAAGGATAACCTCCAAAGAAAATTATAGTAAGTTTAAAATTAAATTATTTAAATGTCAATAGTACAAGATGGCAGTAAATGTGGCAAATAAGTGTCAGTGGAATTGGTGTTAATGAGACTAATTTTATGAAAAGCTAGTAAATGCTATATAATACTCTTAATTGCTAATTTACGATTCGATAATTTACGTGCACTTTCGAATTTTCGAATTCAAGCGTGGCAAAATGCATAGATATTCGTAAACGCTGGCATTTATGCGCGTGAACATTTATTTGCACGATCACAGGTAGAAGCGGTTTTGCGTATAGTTGTAGCGCAAACATAGACACACCGGTTTGTGACCATAAATTTCGAGAATTTTCACGTTACTTCGCGTGTGTTTAGAGGCTGAAAACACGGCCAGCAGGGAGAAAATAATAGCAGCGTTTAGCACCGATTGTCGAAAAGTTTTCATTCATAATTATCGTTTGCCGATAATTACCGCGGCCAATCGACGAAAATTCGCGGAATAATGAAACTGTTGAACGGCGGGCTGGAAATTTCATAACCGTGCGTTAACATGTCCGTGGGAAATTAGGCAAGTAAACGAAACAGGCCGAGGACATTCGTCTGGAAGCCGCGTGACGATCGATTTTCGAGTTCGTGGTTTTTCATCGAATTGAATCGGTTCTGATCACGGCTCGAAAACAACGACAGAGAGAGAGAGAGAGAGACGGTTTTAATAGCAGGGCCCTGCAAACTCAGCTATTCCTGCTGCAAGTGGCCAGAAATTTCGCAGACCCAACCGGAAATTATGAATGGCTATCGTGCCACATCGTTCGATATTTCCGGTGTATACTAACACCAGATATTCTTGATTGATAAACTCACCCTGGAATCACCTCTACCTCTGACTCTCGTCGCAACTCTTTCGATTTTTGTAGTTTACAGTTTTTTTTTCTTTTTTTTTCCCCCTTTTTAATTTTCTTTAGAAAGACAAAGGAAAGATTATGAGAATTGTCGATTCGTAATTGAACGAAAGTCAGTCTTAAATTGACAAACTGACAGTTGATCGATTTGTATCAGAGTCGATTTTTTTTCTTTTATTTTACTTAATGTTTCTCGGCCTCTCGTTTTAAATCTCAACTCGCTGTTGGCGAAAGGCGCACGCTATTTATAACCATGGTAGTTTATTACACGATACTCGTCACTCGTACACTGGCGAGCCCGTTTCGATATATATCGCATCGTCCGCGAAACTTTTATGAATTTTCAAATGAAATTCACCGGTTTACATTTTTTGACCTCGGAACTAGAACAGAAAAACGAGAACGCGTTCAGTTCGGGCGCGCCTTAAATTACGGAATGGAAAATTTAGCGGTGCTTCTTCTTCCAGCTCTTTCCCGACAGAAAATCAATTTCAGCCTTTTCTTTTTCCCCCACTTGAATCTTCGTTTCAGGTGGTCTCTGCTGATCGACGCGCGTATTTGCTGAATGATTAATAGAATCTTTTCGTTTTGTTGTTAGTCACTTAGAAGCTTAACATTTAGTAATAATTGAATCGCGTGATGTATGTTAGTAAGTAGGTATTTGGCAGACACATGAATTTGATTATTTTTTTTTTTATAGTAAACACTTGTAGGAAATTACGGTTTATAAATTGGAATTTAATCGATTATTTGCGACAATTGGAAAAAGAAAAAACTTACCGAGATGAATGAACAGGAAATATTAAGCAGCGTGATTTCTTTTCTCGTCGTATTTATGGAAGGCACGCCATCGCTTGAATTCATAGATCCTGTTTTGCTGCACCGCTTCTGGTATCCGCAGAATGTGATGTTATTAAACATTCCGTCGATTTATCAAAGATATCGCCTGCAAATCAAATCCTACCAACACTGTTGTTCAACTACTCGCGTGTATATACATATATATATATATATTTTTCTATTAATTCTACTTTTTTTCTCGTTTGTCAAAAAAATAGACAAAAAACAGCAATAACATTGTGCGCGCACAATGATGAAAAATTATCGATACTTTAAATTGTGTCTTGTGCCTTTGTAAAGGATAATAATACGAGAATCTAGTTGGCCTCATTTCAAAGCGCAAAGCTTCCGTTTCCATTGTTCCAAGCTCGTTTTTTTCCCCCAAAGATATTTTTGCATCCTGCAGCGGAGTGCTGTTATTCTGAAAAATTCAAACATCTCTGGAAAAAAAAGTTTGAAAAAAAGTTTCTCAAACTAGCTCCACCACGGTGGTTTTGATAATTGGAATTTCCCCTTTACAACGGGGAGCCAGATAAACATGTAAGACTGAAAATTAGCGCTACATTCTACAATGGTGGTAAAACGCTGCACGATAAGACGTGTATTAAGATATGCATACAGTGACGAGAAAAACTGAACTCACATATGGATTTTTAACGTTTGCAAGATGTGTCTATCTAACCTAACCTAAACCTAGCCTATTTCATATATATGAAGTTTATTTTGTACGGACCTAACGTAACTTAAACCTGTACCTAACCTAATCTAAACCTAGTCTATTATATATATGAGAAGTTTATTTTGTACGGACCTAACCTAACTTAAACCTGTACCTAACCTAATCTAAACCTAGCCTATTATATATATGAGAAGTTTACTTTGTACGAATCTAACCTAACCTAACCTAACCTAAACCTAGTCTATTATATATATGAGAAGTTAATTTTGTATGGACCCAATCTGACCCAAACCTGTACCTAACCTAATCTAAACCTAGCCTATTATATATATGAGAAGTTTATTTTGTATGGACCCAACCTGACCTAAACCCGTACCTAACCTAAATCCTAGCCTATTTCATGTATAAGAAGTTTATTTTGTACGGACCTGACCTAACCTAAACCTAGCGTATTTCATATATAAGGAGTTTATTTTGTACGGAGTTCAGAGTGTCTGTTTAACAGCCAAAACATAGATTTTTCATTTATAATCTTTACGTGCTGAACTCTTTCGTTGGATAAGGTATTTTAGTCTACTGTCTAGATATTTGACACGATCTACTTGTGGAATGGCTGTATTATTCATCACGCGCGTCATCCGGAGTCTCTGTTTTTAGCGTGAACGTTGAGTGCGAACGTTCGCACTTTGACTTTAATTTTTTTATCTCGTGTTCAACTTTTCTACATCTCTGCGTGCGTGTTTGTACATTTTTCAGGTGTGCTACGTGTGCACACATGTTCTCTCGTTACGTCGTTCATCCTACTGGCACATCGACGATACCTCGTTTCCAGCGAAAAACACAATATTTTGCACTACCGCGGTTCAATTATCGCGAACGTGATTCCTCCGACGTGAATGTTCCGCAACAACGCGAAACTTACGTTACATAAAATTTTTCCATCTACGTTTTTCCACATCCACCCCCTTCTCTCCCACCATTTCCATAAAGACTCCTCCAAAGTACACAACATGAATATAAACTAGCTCATCTTCTACGCTTGAGTATTTCCCCCCCCCCCCCCCCCCCCCCCTCCCACACCCCCTCCCCCCCCCCCCCCTTTTTTTTTCTCTCTCCCCCTCTTGCGCTCTTTCTTCGTTCTTATA
>WIUT01003260.1:0-20465 GCA_010645135.1 Tetragonula clypearis | reverse complement strand
TATCTTTTTTAACACTTGAAAGAAATAATTTCTTTTTTTAGTAAAAAATCATGTTTGAACTTAAATTTAATTTGAAATTAATAAAATTATTTTTTCTTCTTATATTTTGATGTTTTGTTGAAAAAAATAGAGGGGAAGAAACTTCCAGTCCACCTTGTATATACGTGTGCGCGATTCGTTTAAAACGAGATTTCTCTCCTCTGCAGTTCTCACACGTGCACTCGAGATGCATTTACACCCGTACAATGCAGAAACACGTTCCTGTTTTTTTTTCCCCCCAGTAGACGGATTCTTAATTGTTTTTCATTGTTAAATTAGTAATCGCAGCTGATCTCACGTAAGAGTAAAATGGAAGCTGGTAAAGAGCAAACAACAATGGACGAACGATAATCAAGCTAGATTACGTGAAGTTGAAAACTGCGTAATTGTGTTACCAAGACAAATATCCAGTTACCCAGACTTGGAAACGGGTGAAAAATCTGTTGGTAAAAGAAAGAGTGTCTGGCGAATAATAATCTTCCGTTCAAGTTCCACTAACTCTGAGGAAAACGAAACTTTCTTCCTCTTTACGCTTGTTTATACTTTTCTGAATTCTTTCTAACTTACCGTCAAATAGAACAGAATAGAATAGGAGACCTAAAAATCTCGTTCAATCAGAATTGCGACCAACAAAAATCGACAAGAACTTCTCTTTGTACCTGATAACTTCATTTACGAAACTACACACAGTTTCGCTTAGATTCGAGTATGCTTATAATGCTAGATGCATCATTGAAAGTACTTGCAAATGATTCGAATCGAATTGAAACGATACTAAAATATTGCGAGGCTACATGCGAGGTACTCGATCCCATCTCTACTTAATAGAGGCTCGTGCCGCTCTCCATTCAATATATCTTGCATTTTATTCACTCGTTTCCCTCTTCCCATTCCTTTTCTGGCAATAATTGCTCGATCTTCGCTGTCTGGATTCGACGTCGATCCCGGCGGCTGCCGGAAGCTGATTGCCGCCAACCGGAAGTCGCAACGAGACTCACAGACGATCCACTCGAGAGCGGTCTGTTTAATTTAAAGCCGGTATAAATCGTTGTTTTAATTAACCTCCTGTCCTTGCGTGATTCTTTCATTCTTTCCTTTTTTCCTTCTTCTTCGTCTTCTTCTTCTTCTTCTTCTTCTTCTTCTTCTTCTCTATACTTTTCTTAAGCAGATAGGATCGCTAGGTTATGGTGGATGTTTTGCCGTTTTCGAACGATGCGAGATCGTGCTGTTTCAAAGCCAGTTTCCAAGGGATTCTACCGAGGAGTCCGGTTGAGTTAAATTGACGATTGAATCGCGGTGAATCGATTGTAACGAAAGCCGACGTGAAAGGCTTTGCGAATCTTTCGCGATGTTCCCTGGTTTGCGAGAATACTTTTATCTATTAAATTATTATTATTATTACTGTCATTAAATTCTAATATTATTGTATGAGCATTAAACTGACGGTACAAGTAAAGTGAGCTTTTATTAGACAGTATTTCGGAGCCTCGAAATTCTCAAACTCACTTCTCCTTTGGAAGATAAAACTTCCAATGCAAATGTAGAATCGACGTTATGCCGAAAAAAAGAGAAAGAAAATGATGGCAGAATAGAGAGGTGGAAAGTGCTTTTGAAATGATTTAAGCTTATCGATGTATTCGACAACTTATTAACTAAATTATTAACTATTATACATACGATTCTCGACCGAGCTATAGGATGATTTTAAATTTGACACAATTGGGAAATATTTCTCCTACATTTCGCCAAGTTTCAACCAAGTTCAAGAGAAACGTGTTCGTTCACGCAACAAACGTCGTGCCCTCGAAATTCACTTGATTGCTCATTGTAGACCCGTTTTTAACCCGCTCGCGTTCGCAAGTGTTCGCCTACTCCCAGCAGCCTTGTATAAACAAATAAAAAAATTGTAGTATCGCCGGGACAACAAAGCGAACGTCCCGCAGATCGCCTCGTGTACGAACGTCAAGCGTACTTAATTGCACGGCCCACCATTGAACCATGGCAAGAACCCGTGGCCAAATAGAAAGCGAGACAGCAACGAGCGCGCCGGCTGGAATTTTCGCCCGGCCATTTCTAAATCGCGGATTTTATTGGCCACGAACGATCGTACGTTTTCGCGGCCGTGGGCTCAGCTCAGCGCCGATCTCGCCACGGGATCTAACGGCGTGGCCCGTTTCGATCAAACGAAAAACGTTTCTTTCAAGCTCGAGCTGGAGCTCGTTGCTTTACGCTCGGTAGATTTACTATCGTCGCGTACGGAGGCGGGTTGGTTAACCGGATTAGCGAGTTCCAGCTGCGGATTCCTTTTCCTTCGCTCCGATGAAAACAAATTTTCGCAGTTCCTTTGCGCTCGAGTGAAATTCATCTCGCGAGACAGCCTTGGACACGTGTTTCTCTGGGAAAGAGTGAAGCTGGTTGGAAGCAGTGCGCGCAGTGGATTCGTGAAAGTATTTGAACAAAGTGTTCAATGGAATTTTTATACGTCTGCTATTATGCTTCTTGTGTGAAATATCACTCTGTTTGTCGATGCAGTATTTTTCTTTTGCTCCTATCATTAATTTCTTCGTTTTCTTTTCTTTCTTTTTTTTTGTTTTTTTTTTATTTTTATAGCGTGATCAGTTACATTGTCTTCTGTTGGAACTTTTACGATTTTGTACGGTTCCTGTAATCTTGCGAATAAATAAAATATGAGGATTATTCGTAGGATTAGTGTTGTAGACATTTTACGATTTCCACAGTATGAGAGAAAATACAATATAAATTATTAATTGTATGTCTTGTAATGTTAGTGTTATAGAATTTTAAAATGTGGATTCGTGAAAGTATTTGAACAAAGTGTTCAATGGAATTTTTATACGTCTGCTATTATGCTTCTTGTGTGAAATATCACTCTGTTTGTCGATGCAGTATTTTTCTTTTGCTCCTATCATTAATTTCTTCGTTTTCTTTTCTTTCTTTTTTTTTGTTTTTTTTTTATTTTTATAGCGTGATCAGTTACATTGTCTTCTGTTGGAACTTTTACGATTTTGTACGGTTCCTGTAATCTTGCGAATAAATAAAATATGAGGATTATTCGTAGGATTAGTGTTGTAGACATTTTACGACTTGCACAGTATGAGAGAAAATACAATATAAATTGTTAGTTGGATCTCTTGTAGTGTTAGTGTTATAGAATTTTAGAATGTAAGAAAAAAATAAAAAAACAAATGCAATGGGAATTACTATAAGGTAGCGAAAATCATCATTTACAGTGGTTCATGAAAATATTCAAATATTTATCGACTTCTTATTACTTTTCAGAATATTTTCAAATCTTACGATTAATTAATAATAGTTACGATTAATTAATAATTATAATAGTTGAGTCTCACATTGTTAAATTTGAAAGTGTTTTGTACATCATGCATAATATATAAAGAATGTCATAGAATATTATAGGACCATTTATATGTAGAATTTTTGTAGAATTGTTTTGCAGAATTTATACAAGAATTTTTTTATATGAATTCTATAAATTTCAATATTACGTGAAGCATTTTGAAGTAGAATTTAAAATCAATCTGTCAGTGTATATGAAAATTGTAAGAGATTTATTACAGAGACAATTTAATCGAAAAATCAATATGAAAAGTAGTAGTATCATAACAGTTAAATAATAGGTAGTTTCAGTTATTTTTTAATCTTTTTCGTCTCAGACGTTTCCTATATGACTGTAAAATACTTTGCGAGTTCCTTTTGTTGAACAAATTCCAATTCATACATAACGGGGCTGAAGTTGAAAGCTCGTGTTTTAAGGGTGAGTTAGTAGGCTGTCCGCTTTCTGTTGTAAACTCACTTGGTTAGATACTTTCTGTTGCGCGCGAATATCTCCCGTAGCGCGAAGGGAATTTAATAGTTACGGAGACCCGAGATCTTTTGCGAAAAGAACACGAGTTTCGATCGTGTACCAAACAATGTTTCCTGGTGTAACGTGGGAGAGTGTTGGGAAAGCTCTTGCGAGACTGTAAACTTTACACGTTCGATACATCTATATATTTATAGGAGATTTACAATCAAGTATATACAATGCACGAACTGCGTTGATAGAGATACTTAGATAGCAACTTCGTCTAAAAAAAAGAAAGACGCTTGCTCGCTGCTGGATTCTACGAAAACGCGAACATCCACTTTCAAAGGTGAATGTTTTACGAAAGAGTTTGCAAATTGTTTGCAAAAAGAAAAGAACAACCCACGGTCCCTTGCGATTCGAACCTTCTCATTGAAAGCTTCTCGGCTAATTACACGCACCGTTAACAGCGATAAAAAGCGTACGGATGCAACGTGATACAAAAATTACAGGTTTCTCGAGGACACGTTCAAACGCGGAGTTATACCGTGATTTTTCATCCGACTTGACTTGAACGAACAACGACATTGCTCTCTGAAACGTTTCTCACTGTCTTGGCGTCCACCTTTTCCGTGTCCCATGAAACGTTTCTCAACTCGCGCCAATACTTTTCTCGCGTGCACGCGAAAAATTTACATTTCACAGAAATTTACATTTCACGTCGTGGCATACACGCGGTTTCGAAAACACGATCGAAACCGGCCGAATTCTTTTTTTGTCCCTTCTTCTTCACTTTGTTTCGGGCGGCTCAGGTTCGATCAAAATTGCCGTGTATTAATTCTTTAATGGCCGCCTTTGATTAATGTTTTTCAATTTTTCAAATTGTTGCCCAATGCATTGCACTTCCTTGTTTTTTTTTTTGTTTTTTTTAAAGTCGGTGATATTTTGACGCATGTTGCGTAATATTATTGCTTTTAAGAGGAACACGCCTCGAGTATTGCAAGCAGCCCAATATTCAAAGTGAATTAATCGAATAATCGATATTACAGTGAATACATTATTTTGATGGAAATCGTAATCTGGGATAGAGACTGAAACAATGCATTTATATTATCATTAATATTGAATATAATAATATATAGTAATGCATATATATTGTCATTAATATAATAATTGATATTAAGTGTAACGAAATATTTATTGTATTTATCTTCGAATGTGCGTGGAGATTAAAATGTACTCTCTCTGTCCGAAAATATGGTATACATTTGCGAGAAAAATCGAATGAAACTAAAATTAAATATAAAAAAAAAATATTAAATTCATTTTATTATCACAATATAACTAAATAAAAATAATTTTCGTGTAATCGAAATTTAGTTAAAGTGAGATTTAGCTTTGTTGAACGTTTCTTCTGAATATATATACTTTTCAGCTAATCGTCCCTCACGACGAAGTGTTTACCTTATTTATATGAGGTGTTTTATAGGAATTTCCCCTTCCTGTCGACATAATTGATTCCATACACGTTTGTAATGTTACAAAAAACGTTAAGAGTATTTCTCTCTAATTTATTAAATGCATCTTGAACACATTCGATCAATTCATTAATAGCACCGTGTTCTAATTGTTCATTGTTCTTCATATACTGTGATAGCTGTTGCAAGACACCGATGATATACCGTTGTTCATTAGTCAATTGCTCCGATTTGGCATCTCTTCTTTGTGAATTCACGTTATTTGCGTGTCGAAATTTTCCATTTTGAAATTACACCGGTGACCATTTTATTTTTCTTAAAAAAGAAAGAAAAACCTAATTTCTGGCCTTCAAATTCCAACTTAACTCGAAAGCAACGCCTGTCAAATATGTCGCGGGTTATTTAGCTATCAATGTAAACAATACCAATATAATGAACATTGCTATACCATATTTTCGGACAGAGGGAGTAAAAGAGAATTACGGAGAATTGTACCGAAAAAAAAAGATCGCGGAAAATTTCGCGACAGATTCCAAAATAATAAAAAAAGAAAGAAAGAAGAAAAGAAAGAAATTTCAAAGATTGGAAAGAATATCAAGTTGTCGCCATGGTCTCTTTCATAAATATACGGAGAATTGTCACGCAAAAAAAAAAGGTCGCAGAAAATTTCGCGACAGATTCCAAAATAATACAAAAAAGAAAGAAAGAAAGAAAGGAAGAAGTCGTTTTAAAGATTGGTAAGAATGTCAAGCTGTCGTCACAGTCTTTCATAAATATATTCAGTCGGCACGTGACCGACACTTTCCGTTTTCCCCATTGACACGGGTGTTTCACCGAATTATTATTTGCGTAATAATAATTCCAGAGAGCAGCGTTCGCCAAACAATCGGGCCGGCGAAGAGTTTCGAAACGAAAGCGCGCGCATTATAAAAACAGAACGTGACACAAATTCCCCGGCGACTTCCGCAAACACACTTTCATGCCCCCCCCCGTGTGTGTGTGTGTGTGTGTGTGTCACGCAAGCTGTTCAATGCCAACTATTATCAATCGCGGCGTTGTTCAAAGCACGCTCTCGTTATTATTAATCTCGATTAGAAAACACCTTCGGCCACACAAGTGTGTACATGTACTACGAGAAAAAGAGGAACCGAAAACTGGTTCGCGACAATTGGCGATCTGGCTCGTTCACGGTGTGGCTTTTTAAAAAGTACTTTGAAAGTGAAATGTGACGATGTTTAAATAGCTGTGCGCTATCTCTGTTCAGATGGCCGTGAACGATAAAAGTCGTACGGAGAACTAAGTTGAGTAAATCAGGAATTTGAGTAAAAAAACGTCCAAAAACGCCCCTCTCCTCGTACCGATCAGCGAAATATCCTTTTTTTTTTCTATCTTAATGTACGTGGATCCATCACAGTTGGTATATGGATTTTTAATAATTTAGGTACTCTGGTATCTTTGTATTTTGACACCTTGTTTCTGGTGTTTTTTCCTGTTTTTCTTTTTTCCCTATCTTGATACTTTAGGTAACTTGACACTTGATATTGAAAAAAGTCCAGTATTAGAACAAAGATATAAAAAGATACGAACTGTGCGTTAACTATCGAGGAGCAGGAGAATAAAAAGCGGAAAAACAGACCAGTTGAGAGCGTTGACAGAGGCAATGAAAAATGTTAATTTGTCAGTGGCTAATAGCTTGACACTCAGGCGACGCATATTCCGGAACGTGTACTGCGAGACTGATATAGTCTTCACTATATTACAGTGTTACTTAGAAGACGAAACTGATCGATGAAAAGGATCGTCTCTTGCAACGCAATCTATCCTGTCGAGAGTTCTTCTGTCGAATAAAGTATAATCAGATCGATCACCATTTATGGCCGCTACACTCTGTACACTAAAAAAACAATATATATTAGAGGTATAGTAAAAACAAATGTTTCGCATCGACATTCCCTCTCCTTCGAGATTAATGGATAAATATGAAATTTATTAAATATTGCCATACTGTCTCAGGCATAAAGATAGACAGATTCACAATGGAAAGTTAAGTTCCCGACTTTTGAATCGCTCTGTACGTTGTCTTTTCTCTCTGTTCTCCTCCTGGTGAAGAAGTTTGGCTACACATCTCGGTTATTATTGCAACGTACAGGTTACGATAACGTTAGACAGAAGATGAATAACCTAGAATCCTGAATGAACCTTATCTGCCGAGTCTCGGAGGAAAATCGTGGTTTCATCAACGTGAGGGGATTTCGTAACAGACGCTCGCACACACCGTTGCGACATTTGCCAATTGAACGAACGTGACCACCGTGTTGGCACACGTTGAAAGGAAAACTTAGAGTCGTTTAAAATTCCATCACGACGTCAACTTTATCGAATACGAAGCGCATAAAGAAAATTGAACGAATCACGTGCATTTCTAACCTGTCCCTTCGAACCACCGCGTTCCACCTTCAACATGTGCCAGGCAGTCAATATAGAAAACAATCGACAGTGATCGAATCTACGTAAAAAACTGAATAAAAAGTGTGGAGTGAAATTTTTCCGCAGAAACGACGGTTTTCGAATAAATCGAGCTTAAACTCGGTGGCGTGCCACCTCCTTCGTAATGACGTCACGCCAAGATGGCGCAACTTTTCAATCGTAAAAACCGAGGAAAAACCTAACCTAGAAAACTTCGTTCAAAAAAAAGGTGTATATAGCCTTTTTAGAGTTTCGAATTTGTAAAGTAAATTGAGATCCACGCATTCATTTCGGTATCAATCGCTCGGAGTCATGGATAACCGACGATTACATCGAAGGAAACGATTACATAATTCGGATCTCGAAAAGAAGGCCCCCTTCCTACGTGACAAATGGCAAGCCACTGATGATCACTTAAGTCGTTAATTGCACGCGTGCAACACGAGCACATGAAACTAATAAACTCGAGCCAACCGTGAAACATTGATTCATCGCTGTTGTCGACGAACTCGGAGATTTATAAAGTAAATGTAAAAAGAATTGCACCTACAGAGATTGTAACCTTGTTGAAAAAGTCTAAGTTTTGTCGCCCGATGTTCGCTACTAAATATTCAAGATTATAGTATTTCTGATGTAATTAAATAATTTGATCGATTGTCATTGAAAAATCTGAAAGAAAGCCGAGTATCATTATTGCTTAGAAATCTATAAAAGTTAGCGAAAAGGAGTATCATTACTGCCAGATGGAAAATTCTTTCTGCACTTGAGACTCCTCATAACCAGTTTTCCATCGCCGATTAATTATTTTCACATTCAGAAAAAAAAAAAAAAAGAACCCGAGCAATTATCCACACGTGCATGAACACGCACCGATCCCCCGTCTGGTATGCGATCGTTTATTCCTTTCATCGTGCCGGGCGAAACATACCGACGAAGATGAAGAGAATGTGAACGGATAACACATTATCATTACATCCACTGTGAAATTAATAAATCTGCTTGTCTGTCGACTGTTGAATATCGCCACATGGCGGATACACGTGACACACTGCCAGACGCGTCCCTAGAGCAATTCGTGATAGCGGGTTGCTCAATCGGTACCCGGTGGCTGCCACGTTTCCCACCAGGAGGTCGCACAACACACCACGAAGAAAGAAGCACGGTAATGAGGCGTGCAATGCGTGCCCCGGAGACGCTGGACCGCAGATTAAATTCAGTTCTTGCGACAGGGGAGTAGTACTTGCACCAAGATATGTTTCGTCGACTCCGTTTCGACGAAATCGGCAATCTGATTGATTGATTTCTTCGAATTATCCGAATCCGACCGCGGATTTTTATACATTTGTGGAGTTAATTGATTTAATTAACACTAGGTTTCACCATGAATTGGCATATACCTATTTCTACAGAACATGTCTTCGAAACCAGGAAAGACAGGAAAGATTAGATTTGCGATTATACAGGTCTTATAAATGTAAGTAAAAATTAATGAAAATATTCTCACAAAATATACGGCAAGAATTCTCTTGAAGAAAATTAACGAACAAAATGATCCCTTGGTAAACCTAGTGTTAATAAGTCGATTGATCCCTAGTGGTCGGGTAAAACTTGACACAAAATCGTGGAGCAACTCGAACTTAATTTTCACTTGCAATTAGTATTCTAGTATTTTAGCACTGTTTTGGTAACTCGAGTGTCCTAATATTTCGGTGGAGATACGATCCACTTACAATTAGTATTCTAGTATTTTAGTTTTGGTAACTCGAGACCTTTGTATCCAAGTATTTGAGTAACTTGATATCTCAATAACCTAGTATAATAGTAAACTCGATACTCGATACTTAATAAAACTCTAGTATCATAACACACTCGTTGAAAATATAAAAGCTAATAACTCTGACTCATACTCGCTGCCAAACATAAAATATCCAAGATACACACGTAATATAATCTCGTTGCAATACTTAATAAGCGAAACGGAATTCTTTTCACTGAGAAATCTACATAAACAACCTCGATCCAACGATAACAATCGTCAAAACGAAACGGAGATAATAATTTCCGGCGATCAAGCCGGAGTGTCATTTCGTTCCATCCGATAAAAAGAAGAAAGTTCGTCAATCACCGGCAGGATACCAGGTTTCTTCTTCTTCTTCTTTTTTTTTTTTTTTCTTATTCGAACAGGCCACATCTTCAGACTTCTTCGTTGCGATTTCGCGAAATAACGCGGCAAAACGAGTTGATTCCCGAGATCTTCGCAGCGGGAATAAATCATGGTGTTCCTCCGTGGGATTCCTCTCTCTCTCTCTCTCTCTCTGGCCGAGGCCACGGCCAAGGAAACGTAGAAAAAGATCGATATTTCCTGTGTTCGAGAGCCAACGAACCGAATCACTAGGGGAACACCTTAAGAACGGCGTGTCTTCCTCATCTCGACGTTCGAAGAACGACGTAATCTGTAATCTTCGAGGACGTTGATCGGGCCCGATTTACTCTTCCTGGTTCGTGTGTGGAACACCTTTTGCGACGAATGAATATGAGTTAGTAGAAATCTGATGAAACAGAAAAATGGCAAAGGCGGCATATGTTTGACCAACTCTGTTCGCAGGAATTTCCATTATTTCCGCGCGAGCAGAAACAGACTCGCTTCGATGACAATTTCAAGCTGCATCTGGCAAACAGCAAACCGTGAATTTTTTACGCAACAAATGGAATTTATAGGTGCAAAATCTGCTAAAAGTTACTATTATCAAAATTATTAAATTAAAAACGATGTACATATTATTATTAAAGATTGAAACGAACTGCCCACTTTTGGACTATCTCGTAATAAATACAATTTTTCCTTCATATTTCTCACGTGAATATTAGACTTTACGTTAGATTTTCACGATCGAATAATTCCGCTCGTATAATTTAGTCTCGTTAAAAACTAACACAGCAAGATCAATCTAATCAATAATATACACGATTTAATAAAAAAAAAAAAAAAAAAGAAAAGAAAAGAAATCTCTCTCAGTTAAGGACAATGACCGTTCATTCTCTGAATGCTGACGCGGGTCACATTGACAAAATGATCACGCACAATCGCTAGACAATGCGACACGCGTTCGACAAGCAGTCTGTCCCAATGCACACGTAATGAAAATCGTTAATGAGGACCTCGAAACAGGTGCTTATTTCTCGCGGTGCTTCTTTCAGCGTGCACAATGAATATGCACGCATTGCCACTGAATTTCGTCCCCACCCTTTGGATCTCCGCGGCAACTTCTCATGTGGTTACGTAAAACGAAAACATTATGTGTATCCTGGCCTGTGGCACCTTCGTAATCACTTATAAATGAAATGACATAACTCTCTCCGGAGAGACAGGACGCCATTACAGCCGTGGTATTTCTTCAATTTTTTTTTTCTTTTTTTCGTTCTGCAAAATAGGAGTTAAAGTGGCTTTGAAAGGAACATTGAAACAAATTCAGCAACGTAAGAATAAAACCAGATGACGATCAAATCAACTAGAAATTTTCGTATTAAATCTCTTCCTATCCTGATCTCTTATTTTCTCGAATTTCACTGAGAAAATCGTCGCTCGAGTTGAGACACAAATCCTCGGTCCGTTCAAAGACCAGAAAATCTCCACGACGAAGATCTCGAGCGATCCAATTTTCGTTTTAACTCAAAAACTAGTCATTTCTACGTTAATTGAAAATTAACGTCCTGATCACCCAATTCTTGGTACCACATCCTTCAGTGAACATTCTCACAATCAATGGAGTGATCAACCAGGCTGCGAAGGATTTCGCATGCTCACCGAATGGAACTGGTGCGTATCCTTGAAAATTATGCAAGGAGCAAGGAAGAAAGGACAAGAGAGAGAGAGAGAGAGAGAGAAAGAGAGAAGAAAGAACGGGATGGTAAAGAGACGTTCCTAAATTCCAACAGCGCATCCCGTTATTTCTTCACCTGTCTGATCGCCTCTCGGCTGTATATGGTGGGACAAGTATTGACCACTTTCCAGTCTGTTTACCGCAGCTGTGTGGTCGCTGTGAATTATGAATGGAACAATCCAGCCAATTGTTCCCCTTGTGATGCTCTCTGAAACGCATTCCAAAACCAACAAATACACCGCAAACAAAAATCTTTTACATACCAATTTCACCTGTTTTTCAATACGCTTCGGCGCCAGGTTTACGGTGCATAAGTTTGTCTAAGTTTGTCCTGCGAGTAGATATCCATTTATAAATATTTATGTAATAGCAGCTCGTCCCCCTTCCCTCCCCCTCCCCCTTTCAATCCTTCACGAAAAGATTTTTGCTTTTTGTTCGATCGGTTTCTTTTCTTTCTTTTAGAGAGTGAAAAGTTCTAAAAAGCTGCCATTTCATCAGCTTCAGGAAAGCGGCTCCTAAATATAAGCGTAATGCTTTCGTAATTCTCCGGTTTCGCGACTTTTTCAACGTTTTCTCAGTTTCGAGAATTAATTAGGCGTAAAAATTCGAAGACACTGGCAAAGTCGAGCTCCGCCATTTTGTTTGCCAAAATGGCACTTTCAAACTACAAAATGCGACAATCACTTGCTCCGATCTTCATTTTCAGAGGCAAAGCTCGTAGGAACATCGGCTTTTTTCTTTCTTTCATCGGTCTGACGACAAAACACACGTGCGAATGATTTTTTTCCTTTTTTCTTTTAATCGAATCGCACGCGCAAATTGCCTGTGGCTGCAAGAGACATGTACACGTTCGGAGGAACTCTATTGTTTCCTTTGTGCCGCGAAACTCCGTGAGAATCCACGCACAATAACAGGATAACAATACGTGTGCGGAGACACGTGTGTGTTCGCTGCCGAGGAAGAAATAGCGCAGAATCGTTCTAATTTCTGACGAAGAGAATGCCTGCATTTCGAACTGGAATCCACGAGACCAACAGTTCTACTTCTTCTGTTTCAGCTAAAAAGCTTCAAAATTGTGAAAGGACACCACAGCCTCGCGATATAGGAACACGTTTCGAAGAAAACTGAGAATTACGCCGAATATCTTCTTTGTTTCAATAATTGTATCATATGAATTCCACGTAGAAGTGGACTCATCTGAAAACGATACAGGGTGAGCCAAAAGTTTCTTCCCATCTCTTGTTCCTTTCTCTTTCTCTGAATAAAACGTCAAAATACGAGAAAAAAGTAATTTTGTCAATGTTAAATTAAATTTAAGTTCGACAATAATCTTGAAAGTTACTATTTCTCTCGAATGTTGAAAAAAATAATAAACATACAATAAGAAAAATTACGGACTTATTTGAATAAGAAGTGGCTTTTGGCCCATCCTATGTTTCAATCGGTAAACCACCTTCCACGATAGTTGGCTATTAGACATGGCGTCTCTTTCCCATCCTAATGAAGGATAAAGGAACGCGAGTCTTTTCTCACAAAAAGCAAGAGAAAAGGAAAAGAAAAAAAAAGAGAGAAAAAACACCGAATCGCGACGATTCCCCCCCCCCCCTCGATGTGTTTTCACTTGCGACACAGCAAATAAAACCGAATGTGGGCTAACGACCGAACGAGGGGCCACGACGAAGTAGGTTCTGCGACTTAGGATCGTCCATGGTTCGTTTAGAAACGAGTTTCGCGATATTCCATTTGGAGGTCCTCTGTCGCGTACACCGCGTAATGAAATACCGGTTAAGTATTAAAGGAAATGCCCCACATACCCGGCCCGGAAAGAGCCAGTGCACAACAAGGATCAACGTGCACTGAATATTCAACTAAGTAAATTCTGCAATTATTCACGCATGGATAAATCTGGCTCTGATTCGAGACGATTCGGGCCAGACACCTTACAAGGCATTACGAAACCTCTAATCTTGATTCCTGAGCTCTCCTCACAATACACTTTCCATCCATTTGCAATTCCTGTTTTTACGTGAATTTAGATAAACGAAGACGAAAAGAAGAAAAGGAAAATTCACGGCTCAGGTAACGCCTCGGATGAACAATTATTTGGAGATTAAGAAAGAGGTTGATATAACTTGCAGACGAGAAAATTGTACAGTTTTAGGTTAGGTTCTTCTTCTTAGTAAATACTAAACATCGATACTAACGAAAACTTGTACATCCGATATATTCAAGCTTGAACGTTTCTAGAAAATTGCAGTTGATTTACATGGGAACGAGAGTTTCTAAATTCCGAATCATATGAATCATATTTCGTCAAGTATCTCGAAAATTAGAAAAGGGGAGAGGATTACGATCTGAGCGAAGTCACGTGAAAGTAGCGCCATTGCAATCGGCAGAATTTTCCCTATTACGATTCTTCTGTCAACCATGATTATGTATTCCTTCTTCCCAAAGGAAAAAAAAAAAAAAAAAAAAAAGATACGTCGAATGGAAAATAAATAGCGAAGTTTCACGTTGTTTCGAGGTTGCACCGATTTCGACAAGTCCAACGGGTAAAATCCTTTCACTGGACGACTTAATAATTTCCTCGACGCGGCCAGGCACGAGAAATCGAGATCACATTGTCCGGAACGAGACGTACCGATCGGCGAATCGGTTGCAAAACTATCCACTCGAGGAGAAAACACCGTTTTCGCAGCCTTCCCAGAAGCTACTTTTCCTAATATCCCCTCATTTTTCTTTTTCCTTCTCATCTCCCTATTATTCACCGATTCTCCTTACTTTCCCGCCAAATTGTCTCCCCCCCTCCCTCCATCCCATTTGGCAAATTTTCAATCCCAATAAGAGTCAAACGAGAATCAAATTATGCTCGTTTGTCTTCTGATCGTGGTAAGTTTCGTCAAATCAAATGAAAAACGCCACGTCTAATTGAATTTTCGAGCCGGAAGCTTCCGTTTGAAGCAACTTGATGGCGAATCTTACCAGGCATCGCCCATTTCATTAATTCAAAATTGAAGGGCCGTGCCTGATCGAATTTTACATTTGTAGCTTCCGTTCGAATCGACTGTTTTCCATAATCTCAGTTACAACGATATTATTAGGTCGCAATCTTGCCAGCACGTGAAATTAGAGGAACATGTCCAATTAAATTACAAATTCGAAACTTTCCCCGTTTAGTTCGTAAGGTATGTTTTGCAGTTTCGGCTTCAGAGAAACTACAAAAATTAGCCAGACATCGTCAAAGTATCGAAGACTCGCGTGCTCGTGAGAATGTTACAATTTGCCAAAAATTCAATAACAGAAGAGGTTCGATCCAAATTGCAGAAAAAGAAAACAGACACGTGGGGATAATCTGTTGAATAACGTCAGTTTTTTTTCGAATCATTTCTACACAGCATTGCCCAAGTACGTTTTGTCCAAATAATACGTAATGACTGCCACGCGAATTAATGACATCTCTTCTCTCATATTCTCTCGTCGCATTTCACTTAATTTTATTGGCCTTGACGCTCGGCTCGTAACCCGAATATTCCAAGCCTCTCTTTATCCAACCGAGAATTATATTCAATTCAATTCAGGAGTAATTCGCCAATGTCGTCTCGGCCGCTGGGAATTCTTAATTGCCAGAACACACGGAATTTTACGGTCTGCGAGGATGATAAAGACGGGGAGGGAGGGGAGAGCACGTTGTGAAATATCAACGTAATGTCAATCAACATGAACGTATCAAGTATAATTAATTTCTCGTGATTTTCTGTTAATTACCAGCGTGTTTAAACAACGTGCTCGATTTCAGAGGCGGGGTCGGATGAATTTCGTGTCCCCCCCCCTCCGTGGGCGGCTTCTGCCTTTACTTTTCATGCACTTTTTCTGCGTCAGAATGGTTTTGTATGGAAATGTCCGTGTGGGACCAAAGGTCTACCACGGACGTGGACAGACAGACAGACAGCGAGACAGACGGACGAGGACACGAACCTGACCTCCACCAAGAACGAGACGACACGACTTTCCAGCGCTCGTAAAACAACACTCGAGGTGAAGAAGCCTCTTCCTTCCTCGGGTTCACCGAACTTTCTCTGTTCTCTTCCTCCTCGTTTGACTCGTGAGGTCAAATTCACTTGCGAAACATTTGTCCCTACGTTTTTTTATCTACGTATATAAGACATTAGTCGAAGCTAACCTATTATCTTATTATCTTCGGTATGGCATATGATAAGGAATTCTATTTCCAAGTTTTATCAACTGACGTAAGATCTGAACAACGTTACAGCGTTGTTTTTAGCATTACGAAACTGTTTATAGCTGAGGATCCGATTTATGGGTTAGGTCCTCGAACATTAAATCGTTGATGAAAAACGCTGCCACGCGATATCGAGTCGCGATCGTTTCATTCTGTTACAGAAAGGGAAAGCGAAGTTCTATGAAATTTTAATTCGAGTTTTGAATCTTTTTTTTTTTTCAAGAATCGAACTGTACACAATGCCTCGATACTTTATACCTAAAAACGATATCTCACAATTTCGACGGGCAATGCTCGCTTGGGGAATTACGAAGAAAATAACAAGAGAAAAGGGGGTTAATAAAATTAACCAAAACATTAGGGGCGAGAGCTAAACTTCAGCGGCCCAATTAGGCGATCGCCTAGTTCTCTCTTCTCGAGACACAGTTTCTCAATTCATTATTGGAAGACGGCTTCTTCTTGGAATTAAGGGAAATCCCCCCCCCCCCATAATCGCATTCGGTGGCTTAGCGTTTATTTATTTTCGATCGAGGGCTTCTTCCATCCCTATTTCGCCATTCGCTTTCTAACTTGTGATTCGTTGTCGCGAATCGATTAGCGATTAGCCTCGCGGTTGTAACAGAAACTCTCCCCGGAGCCGCGTTGTAATAATAACCGATCTCACGATGCATTTCACGTTTATCGATTGACGATTGGTCACGGACGAGGCAACAACAGATCTCGAGGCTCCTGCGTTTCACCGGACACGCGCCGATTTTTTTTTTTTCTTACCCGACGCGACATTTCCATTTCCACTTTCTCGCGAGTATTTCTGTCTTTTTTCTTTTTTTTTTTTTTTTTTTTTTTTTTTTGAATTTTATAATTTTATTAAATAGACACTGTGCAGAGAAGAGACACAGAGTAGATACTACGAGTTGTACTATTCCTTTTGGATAATTTTTCGATAGGCAAGTTTTAGATGTATTCGATCTCGAAGATCGATGCTTCTGTGAGCTGTTAGTTGGACTCAATTAGAATGAAATCGAGATCGCACGGTCTCTGTATATATCATTGCAGTCCAGAACTGATTATTCGGAATTACTCTGAAAATCCACTTAACATAAATTGGAACTTAATAACATTCGTCCAACGTAAATTGTGCTCTGTCATTTTCTGTTAATCTTCGTCGAATCGCTCTAGCTAGTAAAAGAGTAACTCAGAGACATTCTAACTGCGTATAATCCTTAGGGATCTCTCACACTGGTAGATCAATTGCTAGCTAATCACAACTGATCGACACACTGAGACGCACAACTTCTGTAACTTAATCAAAATGATTTGTAACATGAATGTGGTTCTGCCCAAGGCGCCAAAATATTCAGGCCTTATCTCTGACGATTAGATCCTCTTGATCCAACAGGTGAAACCGGTTTTGAGCAAGGCTACTACCGTCCTACAAAATTCTGTTATAGATAAACTGACGATTTTGGACTATTTTCTAACTTAATGCCACTTTGATAAGATATATCACGCGAAGGTTTTAAGAGCAGCTGGTTCAACGTAAGACGCAATCTACAATTACTATGTTGTGGTCCGCGTGACTGATGATAGCTCCACGTACATAATCGTGCCAGGCACGTGCAAGTAATTAAGGCTTCCTCACAAAAGATGGAGGACTTTTTGTATGTGCACTGGGGTCCTTTTGTACTCTTCTTTTTTTTTTTTTAAGTTATGTAACTTGCTGTAATAACGAAAACTCGACGAGTGGTCGTGTCTTTTATAAACGAATGCGCAAGCGAAATTTTTTTTTGTTAATCTGTACATTCCACCGAGAAAGTAAGAAATACCCTGTGAAGCAATATTCTCCAACAGCAACATCGTATCATTATGGAAAATGAAGATGATCCTGGCACACCTGTGGATTGTTCCGACATTTTTTTTTTTTTTTCATTTTTTCTTCTCTTGCGATATTCCATTTGCCGAGAAGTCTGAAGTTTCCTTTCAAAGACAGTTGAATAAAAATCACGTCCGAACCACCACTCGCTTTGAGTCATCTGCTATTTTGTTCGGGAGAACGAATGGCTATTTGATACCCAGATTAAACCACATCGATGAAAGTTGTGACTCGTAACTACTAGGTAAAATGAAATTTCCCAACGGGGATTTCTCAGGCAAAGACACCTTTCGAACCATCTCGCCGATCGTAGAAGGCCTCTCTTTTCGTTCTTTTCACCATTCACGAACAAATTACGTAACGCACGATTATGCAACAACAAAACGCGTAACTCCGATGAAGGCTTGCGATGCACTCTGCTGCCAACGCAAAACGCCGGCTGTGATTCTCCCTTTTTTTTTTTTTTGCGAGTCAAACACGCTGCCATCGAGTAATTGTAATCTCGATATCCACCACACGATACTTTTCGACGCTAATAGCCGTCTGTGTGATAAATACTATCCGTTCTGAACAACGTTAGACTCCGTTCTTTCGCTGAACGGAGTATCTTATTGTTAGATACGGTTTTCTCATCGAGACATTAACGAATTTCCGAATTTTTTTTCAGACTTTCAGACAGGAATTTTTAAAATTTCCAAGCTCTCGCAGGCTCGCGGATCTCAAAGTGTTCAGAATTCTAAATGAATTTCCAAGACTTTCGGCGCTTCCGAATTCCCGAGCTTTCAGACCTTCGAATCTCTAAATTTTTAGATTGTTAAATTTCCTCTTAAAATCCTTCGATCTTTCACGATGTTCCAGGCTCGACTATCAGACTTTCGAATTTCCAACGTTTCGAACATCGAAATTTGCAGAATTTCGGTGAACAAATTATCGAGTTGAACTGTTCCCTCTTCCGAGAGCCGCCATCTTAAGATACGTTTACTATACTATACGCTCTACACTGTTAGACTCTATTTCGAAAACATCGGTCATTTCGCAGCCATCTTGAGATGAAGTCACTTACGAAACGAACTGTTCCTCGTAATTAATAAACTCGGAATAGCCAGGAATCGATTAATCGTCGCTCTGCTAAGATCAAAACTGCCTTTCGCATTTCAACCCTAATGACCGACCGATAGATTAATCGTTCCAATAAACATTCGACGCGATTTGGTTTACTGAGCACCGGGGAAAACTTTCTTGCAGGAAAGAAACGCGAATGGCCATCGTTGCATGAAATGCATAGAGCAAGCATTCGCGAACTTGTCGAAGCATGTAAAGTCGACGTAATCGCCGCTTCTGGTGACGTAATTTTCGTCCGAATAACGGTGTTTAATCTAATGGCGCCATTAGGGTCATTACACATGGCGCTCCGTGGTCCGAGCAACATTGATTCGTCTGAGCATTTGTCCTCTCTGTTGGGCCGAACTGTCTTTCAGACAGCCAATTATTCTTCTTATTAATTTCCACGATTTTTTCCGGTGGTAATTGCAGAATCTTGACTCGCAGAACGTATCGGAGCAATTCTACCTAATATTATGCGAAACACGTGCACGGCACGTTAAATCATTTAAGATTGTTTCGCGGATGATCTGGTTTGGTTCTGATTTTCATTTATCTGCCGAGTTCAAATGTTTTTTTTTTTTTTTTTTTTTCTAAATGTTTGGGGAACGCCCAACATACTAGAGCTCTCGAATGGTGTTAAATTGTTCTCACGTCGAAGCCACGAAGTAACAAACATAATTTCCAAATGTTTGAGCGCGTAAAATTCCGCGAAATACAATTACTAAACATTGCTTGCAATTGTCCACTTTTATATTTTTGCCATACCGTTGTACGTGCTTGTTGATGATTGCACTGAGATTTCTTCAATTTCTCCGTATACAACCAATTCCTTGGCATACATTTTAGCCGTCTCATCCGTAAAAAATAAGTCGACGCTCAATTATAACTCGCCTCTGAAGTATAACAACTGGTTCTGGCTGGCTCTCCTCGAAACGAAAGTAACGGAGAACATTCAATGGAAAATCAAATGTACAGCCGGTGGATTTTATGTAACACTACTACCGGCAGTAGGTGAATCAATAATAACGTTCGTTTCCCTCGCCTGGCCACGACTGAGCACGAAAAACAGCAACGCAAAACGCCGAAACGAATTTGCAATTTTAAGCAACAACACGTTTTTCTTCATATCGCGCCAGATGATCTTTCGGCTCTACAAACGGAGCAGAAGACTTCGGATTTCTAAAATTCTCGAATTCCCCCCCCCCTCCAATTTTCCATTCTTCAGACTCTCACACGCTCAGGCTTTTCTTTCTTTCCAGACTTTGTGACTGTCGAATGTTCAGTTACCAGTTGTGTTTTTCTCCACAAAGAGCCGAGGGTTAAACAATATTTTCAGAATACTGAATTCTCGATTTCAGACTTCGAAATCTGCGGCTTTTCGCCCTCCGAATTTTCAGACATCGAATTTTCCACTCTTCAGACTGTCACGCGCTCAATTCTCCTTTTTTCTGACTCTCAAATCATCAATTTCCACGCGTCGTACTCCACAAGTAAGTAAAGAGGGGATTAAGAAATTCTGAGTTTTCAATTTCAGACCTCGGAATTTTCGGCTTTTCGT
>WIUT01003259.1:0-20466 GCA_010645135.1 Tetragonula clypearis | reverse complement strand
AGCCGATTAATAGGCTACCGGTCGGTAAAGTGTTAATTGCTACGCGCGAGGTTTTCATTTATTACGCAATAAAGTTTCGATCGTGCTATTTCTCACGCAGAATTTGGAAAATTTTATAACGATAAAAGCAAATAATGTAATACTCGCTAGTAAAAAAAGAAGCGACAGAGACAGTGAAGTAAATTTTCCAATGCAGAAAATGTACAACGAGAACGGCATAATCTGAACATAATAATGAAAAATCTAATAATAAAGATTTTCATCGTGTCGCAATATGATAACGTGTCCACGATATTGAAACAGGTGTTACGATGTACAAACGACACAAAATAAATTGACTAGAGAAAATTGACAACGAAAGAGCCTCGTCGATAATCGAGTATGTAATTCGTCTAATATATTTCATACGTCCGTATGAAAATTCCACGTCTTCGTGATTAGTCTTCTCTTCCCCCCCCCCCCCCCCCCCCCCCCCCACCCACCCCCCCCCCCCCTCCCCTCCCCCACCCCCCCCCCTCCCCCCAAAACCCCCCACCCGTCGAAAATCGCGTATTTAATTTTTTTAATATTTTTCATACGTCCGTATGAAAATTCCACGTTTTTCTTTTTCTTCTTCTCTTCCCCCCCCCCCCCCCCCCCCCCCATGTAAATTTCGCTCAACGTACGACATTTCACTCCAACCGTATGTAAAACCGTCTGTACGTCACATCGTTAAACGATTCGAGTTGAAAGTCGTGCGCGCAATCGCGATAAGCCTCGGTTAGTAATGCATCTTATTAAAACAGCGGTTGAACCAGTACACATTATACGTGTATTATAAATGTGTGTGCTCGAGAAGAAACACGTGAACGCAACGTGCGGCGACTTTGCCAGACAGTATTTCGCGCTATGTAAATTGTGGTCTTATTAGTGTTTCATTACCATATTTCGTAGCAAATGTAGCTGGCTGCGAATACAGGCAGCCATGCGTTATTGTGTTATGCGATACGAGCCGCATAAAATATATGCATATATAAATTACAAAAGGGCGAGTGGCAACTGTGAAATATTCAGAAGATACAGAGAGGGGGGGAATTAATGGTGAGCATGATTAAAAAGGAACTAATCTTTAATTCCTTGTTTGAAACGATTCCCACTGATAGCCGTGGGAATAAAATATATATGTGAAATCTACGTATCACTTGTCCGATCGCGGAGTTAAAAATTTAATTTCGATATACAATTAGATTTCTTCGAGTATCTTAATATAAAAACACAATGTATCGAATGGTACCAGAGAATAAAATATATGTGAATCCACGTTCATCACTTGTCCGATCGCGGAGTTAAAAATAAAATTTCGATATATAATTGGGTACCTTTGAGTATCTTAATATACAAACACAATGTATTAAGTAGTACCAGGAAATAAAATATATGTGAATCTACGTATCACTTATCCGATCGCGGAGTTAAAAATTAAATTAGGTTCCTTCGAGCATCTTAATGTACAAACACAATGTATTAAATGGTACCAGGGGAATAAAATATATGTGAATCTACGTATCACTTGTCCGATCGCGGAGTTAAAAATTTAATTTCGATATATAATTAAGTTCCTTCGAGTATCTTAATATAAAAACACAATGTATGAAATGGTACCAGTTTTATAAAAGAATTCCATTCCACGAGATAATCCCAACAATTCAAGATGTGCGAAACGAATTTGTCCATTTCTCCTATCAAAAGTCACGTTTAAATTTTAACTAAAAATTCCACGGAGAAATGTGAAAATTACCTAAAAATCATCGTAGTTTCTTTGTGAAACCATTTCTACGTCGATTTTATTAAATTCTATTATATGCCAATTTCAACGACGTTCGACTAGGTCTGACGAGAGCACGAGCAACGCGTTACAGCCGTTGTTTTAGATTGACACTCGGCGGATTTATATTTCCAGCGACGTGATATATTTGGAAATATAAAAACGACGAGTCACGAGTGTCACCTGTGTAAAATCGAGCGAGGCCATTGCAATTCGCGCGATTATCCCCACAGCCTCATCTGCCAATTCGCCCATCTTATTCGTGCCGTCGAGCTTCGAATTATTTTCGTGCTTAAAGCAACGATCAGCTGAGGCTCGACACTCGCGTACGTTGAATTCTCTCGAATCCGTGGAATCGCGGTTTTACAATACCAGAGGAGCCACAGAAATCTGATATTTCAACTTTCGGCTATATAGTTTCACGCTTCACTGGTATTATTGTACACAGACGTTGATAATTTCAAGATAAGTTTGAAATTTAATTTTAGAACTTTTATCTGAAGTTTCGATAGCGCGTGCATACATACATAATGCAAATTGCCGCGGTTATCTGAAATTGCTCGGTCGAGCAAATTTGAACATTGAAATGATAAATCGAGTTGCGCTCGCAATACCGATGAAAAGAAAGAAAAATTAATTTTCGCAATTATCCAAATTGAAGTATATCAACAACTGTCGTTCAATCTGCTTAATTATCATTGTTAACAGCAGAATTGCCAAAGTGGCCGTGATTAATTTACGATTTCCACGTTGTATTGTAAAAGCTCTTACTGTTACTTTGATGTCTCTGATGAAAATTTTACGCTTCAACTGTTCTACTGTTATTGCAGTTTGAAACCTATGAAAATCATCATCGGAACCATTATAAGAACAAACAGATCGAGAAATTGAAAATGGCTCTTTCCCCTCTTTAATTGAAGGATTCTCGAAATCCTTCTGATGAACAAAATAAAATAAAATATATACAACACCTTTGCATCGATGCAAAGAGTTGAAACAAAAAAAAGAAAGAAAAAAGCGAACGAAACTTCATTGATTTCAAAAAAATCGTCAAATTTTCGTGGCTGCAGCCTGTGGTACAATCGAAATTCACGTCTCGCCGGAGTGAATTTTCCGAATCGATGGCTCCAGAGCAGCGAGGCGATCCTCGCGGCACTGTATTTATCGTTTCACGCGTGGAAAATTCGCGGCTTGTTCGAACGTTCGATCGGCATTTCGAGCATCGTTCTCGATCGATTTCCACTCTATTTCGGAGGTTTAAACGTCGCACCGGAGAGAGAGAGAGAGAGAGAGAGAGAGAGAGAGAGATCATTGCTAGGAGGGAGGAGGAGGAGGAGCAGGCTCGTCCCTGCGGTCGCTTTCCCGTAATTGTAACACGGTGGATGCGTTTGATTTTACGAGAGGGAAATTCGGAGGATGTTTTCGAACATTCCATTCGGCATTATGAGTATTCGTTCTCGATTATTCTCTCGATTCGAAAATGAATTGTATTACGCGTGGCGAGGGGTAGTTATCTCTCTGCGGTCGACTTTCTATGGGTAATTGTAATCAAGTGTTTGTTTTATCAGGGGGCAGGGGAGGGCGATTCAATGATTCTGAATGAAAGAGATTTAATTGCGGAAACGATTGAAAGCGGTTGTTACGCGCGGGGAAAATTAATACGCGCTGAGAGATTTTTTTTTTTTTTTCATACAATGTATGAAGATAATACAGTTTGAAGATTTTCCAATGGAGAATAAAAAAAATAAAAAGAATGAAAGCTCTTTTTTTTTTTTTTTTTTAAATAAAACCAGAAACATTCAGAAAGACACGCATACGGGGAAAATAAGATGTTTAATGTATTAACGAAGAATACAGGAAAAACTGAGTTGGCAATAATTCCAAACGAAATATTGCCCTTGTAAAAAGTTCCAAAACGAAGGAATCCCCGTAATTGCTTCGTAAAATTAACGATGAAAAATTCCTTTCCAAAAAGAGAAATCCAAACTGGTTCGACCAATGAAATAAAGACACGATCACCCTCGATCTCTCTTATAAAAACTTTGTAAGATTTTCGTGAATTTTATTACCAAGAAACCAGCCGCTCGAACGAAAGACATTAAAGACAATCTAATATTCAATTAGATTCCACGTGGTGATGTTTTTGTTTCACATACGGTGCAGTCATCCGTACATTTACAGAGAGGCAAGGTCGATCGACAAGAACGCACATTACGAAGATTGCCACCACGTATGCAAAAAACATGGAAGAGACTACGTGATTCTCTATCCTGTGAATTTGATTTAGGAAATGATTTAGGAATGATATTTAGGGGACGATATTAACCCAATGAGATCGTATTTAAATACCCTACCAGTGGGGATGAGAGCGTGATTTTCAAAAAAAATCATATAAAATCAACGAGTGAAGATAAATGTCCAAAATTTTGCATGCATAATACTGAAAGATTGAACTCAGCAATATACATAGCAACTTCACGCGACTACAGCTCGTCATTTGATGTGATTCGGTTAAGATAGATATTTCTTCGAAAAATTATTGTGACATGTTAAAGATACTATATGATTTTGAAGGTAAATCCGAACAAACGGATATTTTTTATTGGAAATAAATCGAATTCTAAATATTTGTAAGAGAATCGAACGATTTTAAGGGACCAAGTAAATTTTACGCTACATCACAAAATGTATAAACTGTACACGTTACAGTTTGAACGCCGTGAAATTTTCAATGAAAAAAACACCTTGTAACGATCGTGTCAAGAAACGTAGTTGTAATTCCCTTGCAATCACAGCTGGAGTTTGAACACTGATAGCCTTCAGTTTAGCAAAATACTCTGTCACAATAATTTTTCGAAATTACACGAGATAATGGAACAACGTTCCAAGAAAATTGTACAAGATGATATTAAGTAAAAAAATCTCAACACTGAATAAAATCATGGAAAATGACATTACAAGATTACTAATCAAAGAAGAAGAAGAAGAAAGAAATTCTGATCTTTCGAATCTTCGTCAAAGCGCACCCCTTTGAAACCCCTTTCTTTCTTCGACCCGCTCAACGACGCATCGTCCGTGAATGATACTTGGCTTTCGAGCGAATAAATGACGACGAACCAGCTTGCCCGGCAAGCAACGACGCGGCCATGCGTTCGCCAGGCCTTTTCAGAAACTTCTTTGACCTTTCGTTTCCTGCTGCACGCCCGCCAACATGAAAGGCAACATCAATCGGAGCTGCCTTTTGTTCCTAAACTCGCGCCACGCTTTGTTGCTGCGTCTCGTTAAGCCTTGATGACACTGTTAATGACTTTACAGAGGGAGAAGAGAAGTGGTGCTTCGTGGCGCGGCGAGTTTTCCCTACCCGGGGCAGGCGTTTATTATTTTCACAGGTATCATTATGGTCGTTTTGTTGAATTTCTGGGAAACGTCGATATTCCACTGACTCGCTTAAGAAAAACTCGTCGCCGCGTGTCCAATCGATCGTTTCAAATGGATATCTGACAGATATGGCGGATTTTTATAGAGTAACAGACAGAATGTAGAACTTCACGTACTAAAAATTTACGTTGTATATACACCCGAACTTTTTTATACGCGGAATTGATTCACGCGATCTTATCTCACGCGGTCGGATATGTACATACATACATATTTTCCTATAAGTTATTACTTGATCGCGAGAGGCTGAAACAGGATGCTCTGCCAATTGAAACGTGAGTGTGACATTAATGATTTCCTAGCAGATCGTGAATTAACCGATTAACTGAATTAATAAATATCGTATGTGTAGTATCGAAATTATTGTATGTGTGTTATATTTTTAATTACTTTTACTTTTAATAGATGGCCTGTTTGCTGGACGATGTATGAACGAAAAAAGTATGAATGCGTTGAGCGCTTTTCTTTTTAAAAAGAAGAGGAAAGTCGTGCGAGCGAAGAAACAGAGTCTGGAGAGAGTCGAAAAAGAGTGTTGAACGAGTGTGGTCAAAAGAGTGATAATTGGTGTTGTATATTAATTGTGTCGTTTAAGTTTATTCGAATTATTGTTGTTGTCTGTGTTGTCTATCTTGTATTTATTATTTGTTGGTCTGTTTCCGTTTTCTTTATTATTTAATATAGTAAATCACTTAAATTATATCTATGCATATGTGAAATCCAACGTCACGATGTATGTAGTGACAACGAAGAAACAGATTCATTCACTGCGGGAAATCTTTGCAAAGCTCTCGAGTTGGCCAAAAACATTGGAATATGCCATTATAGACATTCGATCCAAACGTTCGACGAGCCTTAAAATTTCGTCAAAAATTTCACGATATGTTGCAGCGAATATATCAGCAAATTTATGAGAAACTTAGCAACAGAAAATATTGAGGCAAACTCATCCGAAAGAATTTACATTCACAATGAAAATGAAGACGAACTTTGAAATATTTCAAGCGACGAAGACGATGAGTTTATCCCAATTAAAAAGAAAAGGCTTATTGTTTTGAATTACAGCAGCGACAGTGACATCGAATAAAAACTTACGTACTTCTGTTTTCTGAAATGTCTTGCTTACCTCTTTGTCAAGTTATGCGAAATAAATATGTACACGTGTATTTTTAAAACTTCTACTAGCTTTCGTTTCCAATATTTTTCCCTTTTATACTGACAGATTCAATTTACACGATTTTCATTCGCGCGAATCAAATCCACGTGGAACGGATATTCGCGTCAATTGAGGGTAGTTTGAACGTAAGTTTCTCGTATTACGTGCACGTAGCGCGTAATTCTGCATTTTAAAATCGCCTACAAGTGGATTTTGGCTCTGTGTTGTGAATCAGATAGAACTGTTTCCAGGAGAAAATCCTAAAATGATAGGTAGTTTGCCAAGAAAATACCTACATGAAACTGTAAGCGAAGTATTCACTCGCACACGTTCGTTTCGTTCGTCGATTATCTCAGACGAAGGAACTTAATGCATTCTCTGAAACTGGTTTAAAACTATTTCGAACGCACGAATATTGCATTATTACAGCGATGCAAATCAATTTTCTAGAAATATATCGATTTTTTAGCAATTGAAGCTGGAAACAGTGACGCCAGTTAGTCGAGCTCTGAAGAATCCCAGTTTTCCATTGGATTCAATAGTTTGAAATCGAAGGCCAGAAATACAACGCTGTGCATTCTAAATGTGAAAATGTAATCGGAGATTTTCGTTAATCGCTCGCTGCTGCTGCGGTGAATTTACCGCGAATTCAGGAAACATTGAAAATAAGCTTTCACGTATTTCCGAGGCATCGTTCGTTTCTTGAAATAACCACACCTCCAACACATCATTGTGCATTATTTTTACACTGCCCCTCTTTGATACGAAGTTGCCACTTCTTTGCAACGAAGGATGGTTTACAATTTTGGGAGGAATTTCTTGAGAACGAATCTCAACAGGCCGCAAAGGTCACGCAAATCTTCACGATTTATCGCATAACTGTACACTGGTGGATGTGATTCGTGCATTTACGGGAGCTCGATAAACTGATAAATATTTAACTTAATAGGGGAAGAACTTTATCAAGTATCTTTAATTTTCCAATTATTTCAAATTACCAAATTACATTCGATCGATAAATATAAGTATAAATTACTCGAGCATTCGATTGCTTTATAACATTCGATATTCGTTGTTAACACTCTGCGATTTATTCTACATTTCCAAACGTAATACCGTCGAACAATCTATATTTCTAATTCTTCTTCAACAACGCTTGCAACGGTGCTGCAAATTTCCAAACGGAGGCAAGACACGAGAACGCAACGATCGAACGGGGTGGTTCGAAAGAGAATGGAGAAAAGAGCCATTAAAAGTGTTATATAAGTAACTCGCGTAACGGGAGGTACGTACTCGGCGAACTTCGAGCAACTAACCGAGAAAGCTTGACGGACGAGAAAATTGCAGCCTAATTGGACTAAACTTTTCTGCCAACTTCGCCGTCGCCGTCGTCGTCGTCGTCGTCGTCGTCGTCCTCGGCCGGTGAAAGTTCGAGCCGTACCATAAGCTCGAATAACACCCCTTTCGCAGCCTACGCGGTAGCATACATACCGTGCATCGTCATGAAATCATAAACGACCGTCCGTGAGAGGTGAATTTTGCTGATCGAGCGATCGAGAAACGAGACGGCAAAGTAAAAGGTAAAGGCAGCGGGAACGAATCAAATAAAAAGGGAGAAAGAAAGAAAAAAAAAACAGAAGAGAAACGAAGGAGGAAAGAAGGTATGATGGAAATAATAAAATAAACGAGAGGAAGGAAATCACGAATTAAAAGGAATCACCAAGGACGATCTATTCGGCACGGAAAGGCGGAAAACTGAAGTTCCCTTGAGAATTCGGTCTTACATACGGAAGAATGGTGAATAAAGTTCAGGGTGGGATAGGAGAACCTGCTTGAAACGAAAGGAGGGGAAATAAGGTGTTCCCTTGAACGTTCAGTTCACGTCTGACCTGAATAACGCAATTTGGAAACAAGTTCAACAGGCAGAGAGGAGGTGGTTTCGCGACAGACGATGCGATGTATCTCGTCGAATCGGGCGACGACGAGAGTGGCTTTCACTGTTCCGCCGATGTCAGGTGCATGTAAGCATGAATAAAAAATGCAAGTGAAAAGACGAGGAAACAAAGGAGATAAAAGCCGAGGTCTTTGGCTTTCTAGGGCGAGCTAGAACGTCGAAATGGAGTACAATATTCGTTCAAGTCCAATCGTTTTTTCGCTTGGACTGCGAAATTAGCGAGATCTTTACGTACATTCAGTTACTTAGTAGTACAATTTTCGAATACGATGATACCCGTGATACGTGTAAATACAAGCGTTCGTGTGCCTGTCATTTTGCTTTCTTCGATCGTTAAGAAATACAAGAAATACAAGAAATACTCCGAGAAGAATGTCAGACGAAACGTTGGAGTTTTTCTCGCAACTCGAGAAATAAAATTCAACAACGGTACAAATCGATTGTTGGTAAAAAAAAAAAAAAAAAAAAAGACAAATGAAAGCGTTACGTTGCAGGCTAGATTTTTAAGTGAAATCTTGAAAAAAAAGAAAAAAAATATATATATATATATAAAAAGTAGTCTACATACAAAATGTAACAAACAGATCTAACACTCGTCGATCGAATCGTGATGCAAACGATGCAATACGTAAGTAGAATCTGCAATCGTGAAACCACGTCTTCACTGTCCCCTGAATCGACTTTATTAACAGTAACAGGGATCAGTCTCGAGTACCTAGCGTGTCGTACGCGACGAAATGAGATTATCGGTTTCTCTATCTGCCTGGAGGTAAACGAACACGATAAAATTCCCGTTTCGTGGCTAGACGACGCACAGTCGATCCATGGGCGCGTGACATAATTGAATAACGAAAAACCGATGAAACATGAAGGCACGTGGCGCGGTAAATCTTGCTCACGCGTAGCTTTATCTCGCAGCGTGAACGTGCTCGCGAGCCGTTTCTGCGAAACAAGAGACTTGGCCCCCGCGATTTCTACCTTGTAAATTATTTCATCTTGTCAATTCGTGCGTGTCATTACATTCAAGGTCAACGCCGAGAATTTCGATTTGCAATTCTTCCAAGAGACGCGAAATCACGTCTATACGTAGCTACATCATGTTTCTGGACGAGAATAATATCTTGGCACAGCTCTGATTTTCAGATTCAGGCTTTGATAGATGGAAATGAATTTTTCCCTTTTTTTTGGGAGTATCATGTTGGAGAGATAAATAAATTTTCAAACGATAAGGTTAACTATTAATTTCAATCGAAATGGAAGCACGAT
Organism: Tetragonula clypearis; assembly: GCA_010645135.1. Taxonomy (NCBI): domain Eukaryota; kingdom Metazoa; phylum Arthropoda; class Insecta; order Hymenoptera; family Apidae; genus Tetragonula; species Tetragonula clypearis. Next base: position 10,851 of record WIUT01003259.1, on the reverse strand, counting down.
GGACCACTTGAAGTTGCAAGTTGATACAATGTCGAAGTATTCACGGAATATATGAAGCGCACGTGGAACAATAATAATTGATATTGATCCACGAACGTTTAGAAAATCAATTGATTCTCCGGTTCTTAGAAAATTCATTAACCTTCGACAGGAATTTCTGGCATTTCTGAATCTTAGCTAGCATTTTAACGCGCAAACAGACATCTTTTACCGAGGAGTTAGCAGTGCAATAATTTCTACGAACAGCCTTCGGAATTCTACGTTTATCGCGCGGACTGAGGTCATGGCGTCAATGTCCCGCATAATCGACAGTTTTCTCCTTTTCTACTTGATTTCCGTTCCTACGAATATATCGTATATCTATCGTATTTGGAAACTTTCGAGACCGATTGGTGAATGTTTATTCCAGACACGCGCAAAACACGATTTTTACACTTTATTTCAAGTTGCGCGTGTTCGGTTTCTCATCGATGTTTTTTTTTTCTTTCTTTATAATTATGTATCAGTGCAAACTGTCTGATGGTAATTGAAAAAAAAAAAAAAAAAAGAAAGAAAAATTTGTATTAATTTATTAAATAAGATCCTCTGATTCCATCATTAGAACTCCCCTGTCGCTGTTTTCTTCAAAAATCTCAGAACATAGCAGATAATAAATAAATTTGTGAATTTTTCCCTTTTTCACTTTTACTTTAATTCTTCTGGCGCAATTCGATATTTACAGTATTATAACAAATGTCCCGGATTTTAGAAATATCAAACCTTCACAACAACCTACTCTAAAGAGCATCAATTCTACTTTAGATTTCCTAGAAAAAAAATAAATAAATAACAGATCTGATCAAAATAACAAATTTTTTTTATTTTTACTTCTGACACAAGTGTTCGATAGTTGTACAGGCATAACAACAAATGTACCAGATTTCAGAAATTTACAACATTAATTTAACAACATACTGTAACGAGTATTGTAGTATCCTACCTTAGATCTCTTAAAAATCGCAAGAAAAAAAAAAACCATACTGACACATTTCCACGTCATTCGTTTCACTCGGGGAATTCCAAGTTCGCGAGAACGCGCGAAGGTATTTGGCAATAAACGACTAGTTTCAAGATCGTGGCGCGTCTCGCGCGAACGAACAAGGAAAAAAAAAAAAGAAAAGGTGACAAGCGTAATCGGCGATCGGTCGTCCCTGACTGAGGATGAAACGACATTTGGCACAAGGTCGTCCGCGTATAGTTGTACACGCTTCGTTTCTTTTCTTTCTTTTTTTCATTTTTTTTTTTTTTTTTTTTTTTTTTGCTGCACAACGCGCGAGGCGAAAATCCGCGGCGCTTTTACTTCGTATTTCCACGGTGACTTCATCGGCGTTCTCGCGCCTCCTTTCTACGATTTCGTCGAGACGCGCGTCACGTCGTTAATTAATATTAAGCCGCGTTTTCACTGGGCAGGCGAGCACGTCCTCCCTCACGACTGCCTCGGAGGAATTTCAATTCCGCGCTCGATTTTTCGAGTCACGATTTTTAGAGTAGGTTGACTACTCCTCTTTACGCCCTTGGCCACACGTTAAAAAGCTACTTCCATTCGCGAAATTCCATACGCAAAATTAAATGTGCAATCTTTACTAAATTTGCTAATCAGTAAATAAATCCCAATTGTCACGGCGTAAGTAAAAAAATAAAATTAAGTTAAATTTCTTTGTTAATAACTGAAATTAAAAATTCATCCTTGAAGAGGTTAAGAACCTAGAGGGCAAATTTCTTGTTACGACTGAAATTAAAAATTCATACCTGAAGAGGGTTAAGAATCTGGAAGACAAATTCCTTTGTTAATAACTGAAATTCAAAATTCATTCATCCTCGAAGAGGTTAAGAATCTGAAAGACAAATTTCTTTGTTATAACTGAAATACAAAGTTAAAACCTAGAAGACAAATTTCTTTGTTATAACTGAAAATAAAAATTCATCTCTGAAGAGGTTAAGAAGCTGGAAAATAAATTCCTTTGTTATAACTGAAATTCAAAATTCATTCATCCTTGAAGAGGTTAAGAATCTGAAAGACAAATTTCTTTGTTAATAACTGAAATTAACGATTCATCTCTGAAGAGGTTAAGAAGCTAAGAAAATAGACGTTGATGAATCCGTTCGAAACGGATAAAAGAAAATGTTGATAAAACAATGCTGTCTTATCGATCCAACCTAAAATTCACCTAAAAGGTGAAGTTTTGTAGACGTACAGTCGCTCGATATACGATTACTCGAATCTTTTCAGAAACTATTTTTATGAACATGATATACGTGTTAGCCTGGATATATAGGATAGTCTGAAATTTCATTAACGCTGCGATGAAAGTCGGCTATTGTTAAAAATTTGTAATCAACTTGACTCTCGATATATATATATATATCGTGAGAGTTACCAAATCTAGAGTTCGGATTTAAGGAGCTACTATTAAGTCGTGAAGTGATTATTACATCAAAAATATAATAAGTAATATAAGCTCTGCAGTGAGAGAAACACCAATGTTTATTTTAACAATGGAACGAACGATTAAACGCTGAATGTCAACGTGGAAACGTATCGTTAGGCGTTAGTTTCGCGTTAGCGTGCGCATCACGCTGCAGAAAATAAATCACGCCAAGTGAAAGTAACGCAACATACACGCGGTGTAAAACGCGACACGTTGGCCCATTAACTCGCCTTACACGTCTCCATCGGTAAAGACGTTTATTAGGATCGTTTCAATCACAACCTGTCTTTTTCTTTATCTCTGCCAATTGTAAGCTTTGCAAAAGAAACATAGGCAGGTATAAGTCGCACAGACTCGAACGTTCAGCAGGTAGCAAAACACGAAAATTAAAACGAATTGTACAGAGAAAGAAGTCTTGCTAGTCTGTTAAAGGAAATGTTGAGAGAGTTGGCGTTAAAAGGAAATCGAAAAGCCTAAATAGGGGAAAGCAGCGAGCGAAACAATTGTGTAAAAAATTGTGCAAATAATTACGGAAAATTATGAGAATCGAAAGAGCATAAGAAAAAAGAAGTATCGAAAGAATATAATTTATCAAGCGATAGATCCCGGTAATTGTTAAAAAAAAATTCAAGAAAATTCTTGGAAAAGTGTCGATCTGACATAACCAGAGTGACATAAGCTTCGAGTAGAAAGCAAACATAGAGATGTGTACGGCAAGCCTAGATTATAAGCTTGAAAAGTACAACGGGTGGGAAATTATCTCGCGATACTACGCAATGCGAATGAACGGATTATTTAAGCCTGCGATCATTTCTCGACACGTGTCGTGTGATCTCTAACAGCGTTTCGACATTACTATTACTCAGGTGCGTTACGATCGAACATTGATCAACGAGAATGCTCCGATTACTTTATTTCTGGAAGGACATTTTAAATTTCCAATAAATTGTAATAAATTTTCGACAACGAAAATGTTCTTTTTTTTTTTATTTATGAACACAATTGAAAAGACGAACGCTAGTTGAAAATCTGTTTCACTTACACTTGCTAGATATTACGAAAAGTACTTTTATTTTTAATAAAAATAGTACTTCGTACTTTTACGTTTCTGAATTTAAAATCCATTTTCTCCCTGAGGTTCCCCATTGAGTTGGCCATTTTGATAAGAATTTCGATATGTTGCTCTTTCTATTTTCATCAGAGCTACTATATATCTATGAAAAGGATTGAAAAATTTGATTTTCGTCTAATAACAATACTCCTTTTCAATTTTTATTTTTCGTATAAATTATTTATATTATATAAATTATATTATATAAAATTTTCACGTAAATCATATAAAAAAATATTAAAAAGAATACGATCAACATAACACATCCATAGTATTACAATTAATATAGTTGATATAACACAACCTTGGCATTACGAGTGGAAAACTCGATCGGATCGCTAGATATTAGCTCCGTACGTTGTAATCGAAAGATTGCGAAGTTGCGTGAAAAATGATACAATTGCGCGAGGTGACGAAGATGGTCGCGGCCATGTACTCTCGAAAGCCAGTGTACACGCGAATTATAATCGCGTTAAGTGAAAGCGAGCGTTACGACACGGCGACACACAAAATTCGTCGCCAAGCGAGGGATTTAAGGAAGTTGCCCCTGTATGTAACGCGTCTGCTTTCTCGTCTAATTTATAAATATCACGTCTGACTCGCGTTGCTTGGCCAGTGTATCGTTTTCGTTTCCTCTTTTTCTCCTTCTCTTCTTTTCTCTTCTCGTCGTGGCTCCGTTTCTCGCGCCGAGAGTTCGTTGAAATCACAACATTGTTCGGAGACGAATTATTTCCAGCCTTGTACCAGCCTGTATTCTGTTTTTTCTTTCTTTCTTTCTTTCTTATGACTGGAATTCGCCAGATCTGCGAGAGGAATTTTGCAACGTTTCACGGTTTCGATTTTCGTGCGACTTGCGAGAGGAGAATGGCGCTGGAATTTGTACTATTCGCATCGGAGTGTTTTACTTTCGCTCGGTTTCACTCGGTAGCTAGAATTCAGCAAGAATTCAAGATCCAAACGAATTCGAATTTCGAACGATTGTACGTCAAATGTGAGAACGATCTGACTCGTTCTCATTCGATTTTCCTTTCATCGGAGAACCAAGGGGAATCTCGAAAATAATTAACGCCAATTATCGAGGTGGTAAAATTATAAAATTAACACGTTCATTTTATTTATTTAACGCAAGTGAAACAACCATGATTGATCATTTACGGTGTTACACGTCCAGCCGACTTCTTACGCTGACACGACAATTCAGACATAATTTTCCCCTTGGAATTCTTTACTCTACTTTTCCTCGATCTCGGCATTATAACTCTGATCAAATCCCAATTTAAGTTTCATTTACGCTTATTCACATGCTACTAACTTCTGTTCTTCTTCTTCTGTATTTCTATCTTTCGTCATATTATATATTTATTGTATCTCGAAGAAATTCATCGCGTGAAACGGAGGAATGAGAAAAATTTCCCCCCGGCAACTCGACGAATGTCGCTTGCAAATTTCTAAACGCATCGAACACGATTCTCTAACGAAGCTGCTTGTCAGTGACAGACGTCTCTCTTCACAGACGACCGCTCAATTTATCCAGTTAACACATTGTTTGCAGGTAACGCAAATTCAATCACAGTCTCACTACGGCCACTTGTCTGAGTGCCGGAGAAACTGTCATTATTCTGTAGACGATAATGCCTCAACGTGTGATTTTTCTGAAGATTCAGATAGTGAGAAGACATATCAGAGTAAATCGTTTATCTAGTTTTCTGCGAGTTGTTTGCGCAGCCCAAACCCCAACCGCGTAAGATGCGTTAATATTAATGATATTCGGCCACTGGCGCTATTAGCAAACACATTATCTAATATCATCGACTTACGAAGCCTTTTAAGGGCGGTTTACACGAACGGCAGGTCGCCGGTACAACTTGATCGCGGGATGACAAGTTGCCACGGATGATCCGCTCGTTAGGAGAATCGTGTTACACGTTAGAAGCTCGTTTTTATGGATGCACCACGCGCATGTACACACACACACACACACACACACACACACATTTTACAGACGTAACGATTGACGATTTTAACGAAGATTTTCAAACGGAAAAAAAGTGAAAAAAAAAAAAACAACCTCGATGCTACGTGACGCAAACGAGTTTCAGCGATTCCCAAGTTCCGCGTGATAAATCGGCGACGAGTTACGCGACTTTAAATAAATGTGTCGTTGTCTTCGTTGACGCAGACACGAGATCGATTATGCAACGGCAAAGCGCGAAAAACTAGGGATGGAAGAGTGACAGAAGAATCGAAATAGAAACGTATATCTACGATTCAATCGAGGCGAAAGAATGAGACGAGTCGATTGGAAGAAACGATCGTTCCTTGAGATTATTCAAGTCTCGGTGATTATGCGAGACTTTCGTTTCTTTTTTTTTTTTTTTTTTTATTTTTGTCAGGGAAAAGCGTTTGCTTATTTCGTTTCACCGAAGTCGAATCGACGATCGATTTTCACATATCATTTTAATGGTACTTTTAAATTTAATTCGAAGTCTGGAGAATTCTCATTTTTCTTTTAATCATTTGCTGCTTGTCTATGAAATGATCCAAGCTCTATGCTCGGAGTAACGATCAGTATCTCTTTAACGAACGGACATTACAGGCGCACGTACGAATCAAAGAAAAGCAAAAGTTTCACTTTGTTTCTTTTTCTTTTTTTTTTTTCTTTCTTTTTCACAACCGAGCCAATATTCTTATCCATGAAAAAAATCTGCCAACCTTGGTCGTTACTCAATCTCACTTTCGACACGCGTTAAAATAATTTCACCCCTCGAGCACCGCGTTACACATCGTTGAACTATAAAATACAGTTGTTCTTCACGCTTCCGCTATTAAATTCAACTGCAATTATTTATTTGCATTTCTTTGCGCAATGCGAAAAAACGACTTTACGACATTGAACCTTTATTTCGCGTGTAATCGTCAAAAGACGCGACATTCCTCGACAGAGAATGCACTCGATGCAACAAATTCTTCATCTCGATAATTAATCATTGATAATTATAGCTAACAACTGTCGATGCAAAGCTGTAGAACAGAAGGAACGAAAGAGAAACAAAAGTTCCATAATCTTAATTCGAATTCTAGATTAGCACACACAAAAGGAACACACCGACGCGAGCATTTCCTACTTTCATTTCATTCGCTAGAATCAGTGTTCGATTTCGTGAAAATAATTCCCTGTATTCGATCGTTAGATAAAAGAAAATCTTGCTCTGACAGTTTGCAAAAATTATATTTCATCGTAGCATGCATATATATTTCAATCGATCGCGATTCTAAATACTTAGACGCTGTTGTTAGATAAAATCTGGCATCCTGCAAAAATCGAATGTTGTCAGATCTTGTGGATTTCATTGTGGAAAACTTTGGAAACGAAGAATGCAAAAATAACATAAAACTTGAGTGTTTATGTAAAAGTAGGATATTTTTTGCTGTATTACGTCGTGGTAGATCTTGGACAAATTGTTATTAGCCATGTTCGTAGAAATTGCAAAATAAAATTTCCATGCGTACGCTATGGTGTGTTTTGCTGCAATTACTGCAATATAAAATACAATTCAAATGAGTCTCTTTAATATGATCTTAACACGCGCAAAAAGAATAAATTAATTATTTTACAATCGATCGAAAAGATTTATATAGATTTCACGAGAAAATGAAAAATATCCAAAAATCCATTTACTAAAAACTTAAAAATTCACACTAGCCGTGCCACGAAAGTATCGAGCTTCCAAATGAACAAATTTACATAAAAATCTGAACAAAAAAATCTATCTACTAAAAAGAAAAAAAAAAAAAAAAAGAGCATGAAACTCGAAAATCTGCATTTGACAATCGCGTGCAAAAGTGTCCAGAAGCTTTCAAACGAAATCTCACTGTGGCAACAAGCGTTCTGTTATTTATGCACGGTGTTCACGTAGCGTGTTTCAATTTACTCCTTATAGGCAGTTCGAGATACATCGAATTTACGTAAGCGGTCAAAACGGTAAATTACGTGTCCACGTGTACGATTTCGCGTTGCAGAGGGGATCGATCGAGGTGGCAAAATTGGAGCCGCCGGTTCCGCGAAGCCTGGGTTCCGCGTGTGTCGAAATAATCGTCGGGCAAAACGTGTTGCAAAACGCCACGGTGAAACGTCGAAATTCCATGAAACTCTCCGGCCGCTTAATAATAAACCGATAACGCCGATGAACAGGCGGCCGAGGAGTTTCTAATTGCTCGCGCCTCGTGTATCTGGGGCTACCGTTGCGTAATGATCGCGCACCGCTGTCGGAGAGCTCGCGCGGTCGGTTGCGAAATTTGTTTCTTTTTTTTTTTTTTTTTTTTTCATACGTTAAAAAGTTCACGACGAGCTGGAATGCGCGGCGGATCGTTAAAAAAAAAAAAAAAAAAATGTGTAATCGCGCTCAGCTCGGCTCGGCTCGGCTCGGCTCGGCTTAGAAAACATCGAACCGATCCTGTTCTCTCCGATTGGTACTCACGTTTGCTTGTACAACGACTACGCGAAACGTATCTATCATACGTATCGTTACCGATCTCTTGCTCTACGCGGATCAGTGCACGGAAATTAACACTAGAACTACCGACGAAGTTAAGACGAAGTTATTTCAACCAAAATTATTTTGATTTCTAACAAATAGAAATAAAATAAAATTCGTTATATCATTTCTTTAGTTGTCACTGTAAAAGTCATTGCATCATTGCGGCGGGAAAAATTGTAACGTGAAACAGAAATTTTAAAATAAAATTGTAAAACCAGTCATTTCGACTGGTGTGGTAGTTCTAGTGTTAATTGATTTGATCTCGTTTGTTGGTTTTGAATTAATTTCGTGGATGGAAGGACAGAAGAAAGAGAGAGGCAGAATTGGCTTGAAGAATTCTAAAAGGCATTTCTTTTTTTTCAATTGCTCGAGTTTTCACCCAGGCTTCACATTTCTTATTGTACCGAAATTTTTCATTTCAATTCTCTAAAATCTCGCGAGTCCGATAACAGTTGATCCCTAACCTAGCCATTTTTAGCCATTTTTCATTTTGATTCTGAAAATTTCGCAACGTTTCTCGTTATCGAGAAATAATAATTTTTCTGAAATTCTTAACTCTTAGTTCGTCAATCTTCGTGAAGCAAAATTCCCGGAAATTTCAGTACACGTACATAAAATTGCTGCAGCCTAATCAGCGATCTAACGATATCATTTGAAAGTCGAAGTCGAAGCTACACCGATCTCACATCTTATCTCGTCGATCGTGAGTCATTTGTTTGCCATTTAGAACGAGTTTCAAACGATCGTGGAAACGATTTCTACGAACGAAAATACAGAACACAGAGTGAAAAACCAGATATTCCGCTAAATGACACCTGATGTCGTTTTAATTAACTAAGATAATAAATTTACAGACAGATGTTCGAGGCGGTAAACGAGCATTAGAACGACAGTCTATAAAGTTTCCTGTGAAAGTTTTAGAGAGCCTTAATAACTTGTACAATTATGCCATTTATAACTTCATTCGTCGTCGCTGATATCGTTTGCAATTGAAACGCCCTGATTATCGCGTTACAGCAGCTTAATTTTGTAAAAATACCAATTTACGTGAACTACATGTTCGCGACCTAGTGGAAAAAATCTGATTAGCTTAAAAATGGCTGCCGTAAGCAAAAATCTACAGCCGAGGACCGAGACCGAGACAGGTGTAAATTCAACTGATGCCAAAAATCTCGCAAAACAGGGAGGAGATCCATGCGGCGAATTTTCAACAAAGTCAGGCGTATCGAATTAGTATTCCTTGGCTGAAGGGGACCTAGACCGAGTGTCGGCCGATGGAATTGCCTAATACACCGTTGTGTGGCAAGTAACGCCAAGGAATTGGGTTAGAAAGCGGCTGAAAGCGTCGCAAGAGCAACGGAAAGATATTTGTCGAAGGGAAATATCGAGGAACAGCGAGAAATGGGACGAGAAAGAAATGGCACACGATTAAGTGGGAAATCGGTGGCTCCGTTTCTTTCGTTTCTCTTCTGATGATCGCGTAATTCGGCCCATCGAAATCGGTAGAATCGAATGAAAATACGATACAGTTCGTTCGAAATAAATTTCGCGTCATGTGCGTTCAATTATTTATCGATTATCGACGCACGTTTGACTTGGAGCCATTTTCCAGGGGCTAAATCATTGCGCTAAGATGGCGAACGTGTTCACGCAAATCGGTACTTTTACAAAATTCAATTGAATTACTGCACTATCGCAACTCTGATGATTTACGTGTCATATGTATCATATCAATCATTTCGCAAATACAATATTATTTGCTGGGACAGAGAGTCAGTGGCTCGAAACGTCGCAGACTCGAACGATCTTCACAAGATAAGAACTATACACTGTATATATTACATTTCATTTCGATTTACACGTGTTCTGTTTGGCAATTCCAATTAAATGCACGTGTATTCCGTTTACTTCCCTCTAAACTAAAATTATCCCCATTAGGGGAAATTCAGGGAAAAACGACGTTACACATCCGAGGTTATGCTCGATTGGAAAACTCGTTAGAAAACCAAAAGAGGAAACCGTTGCGTAACATTTTTCTCGCTACACGGCTACAAAGTTAGCTACATTTCTCCTACTGGTGTTACAAAGTTAGCTACGTTTCTCCAACAGGATTTTGTTGAACGAGACACTGCATTCAAATTTCACAATTTATTTATTATATTTTCTGCACGGTGTGTGACATTTGACCGATCCCCTCGAAAACGGCCGAAGTTCAAGCGAAGAATGAACACGCCGATATCTGCGGGCTGTTTCGTCGAACGTTTTTTTCTTTTTTTTTTTTTTCACGTGTTCTCCAATGTTTCTCCATATTGCGATTTCCATTAACCGCGCTTTCACGTGGTTATAACACGTAACACGCGTTCATTAAGAACGGGAATGATCTCTCGTCTGTAATTTCATTTTCACCTCGCTTCGGGCTCGCGAAACAATATTCGCTCACGGTTAATATTGCAAGTCCGGCGAGTCGAAAGAGGATTATCACGTGTTCAAACGTTTCGAAAGTTTGCCAATGTTCTTAGGTGAATGGCCGACGAAATTTCCTCGAGAAGGATTTGCGTCTCTAAATAGAGAGTCCCTAACCAAACACCATACCAAGTTAATTCCACCTTGTACCATTTAACCGCCCTCTCTCTCTCTCTCTCTCTCTCTCTCTCTCTCTTTTCGTTTCGAGTAAAAATACACAAAGAATGATCCATCCGCGAGAGGGTAAATCAGTTAAATGAGGTTGTTCAAA
>WIUT01003258.1:0-20467 GCA_010645135.1 Tetragonula clypearis | reverse complement strand
TATATTCCTTCATTCCGGAGGACTTCCGGCACGTTCATGCGCACGCAGCCAGTTCGAGCATATCGAGACAATGACACGAGTCCGCAAACCGATTCTTTCTGACCTATTAGCTAGCAAAGAAGAATCAACCGAGCATCGAAATTAATTAAGGAGAAATTAAACTTTTCGTTTTTTTTTTAAATTCTTGTATCTCGTTTTTTTTTCTTAAATTCCTACGTATTTCGTATGAAAGGAAGAGTGAGGTGTTATACTTTCGAACAGTGTTCTCGTAGAATTTTAAAATCCGTGTAATAAAATTTCCATGGGATTTTAGAGCATTTGATTAAAAATCCATTTTTGTGCTCGAGTACTTGTTCATCGAATAGCATTCAGTGCCAGCATTTGCTACAAGTATCGAGAACTATTTTTTTTTTCTCCTACTGTTCCTCTGGCAGGAAAATTTTTATTTCTATATTTATGATGAACTGCTGCCTGAAACCTATATTTCTAAGAATATTTCTTTCGCCTGATCTCGATCGGGAGTAATTTAAGAACATTTCTTCGAAAAAGTTCTACGATCCGACGATAAGTTTCAAATAGAACTTGTTTCAAAGTACATATTTGGTACTGTTATTAATATTAGTATTTAAAACGGATACTGTGGAAAACATACGTAGAATCTAGAGTCCAAAATGTAGTAGACGAAACAATTTTCTACCTAGATACCAACTTTTTAATTATATTCGCAAATGACCGATGAAGCTTGATCAAGGGCCTCCTCAATCATCTGCCTTTTCCGGCGTTTCTGATGTCATATTCTGATGGCCTCCGAAATCGATCAGTTTTTCCATTCATCTATAATAACCGGAAGCCATACGGAACCGATTGTCTACCGTACCGAACGAAAATAGCGGAAAACCACGATTTTATCAGGAGACCGCGAAATCCCATTTAATCGGTTCAACCGTTTCGACCGCTTTCAATCGGCGGCCTTAATTGTAAACCGCAATGCCTGTCGGTCAAAATGCAAATTGTAAACTTCGGGCCGTTTATGTGTTTTTCGTCGTAATCCGGAAATTCGCGAAACATTGAAACCTCCTTGGATCGTCGATTTCAATCCGTGTCTGTGGCAATTTTCTGGGAGCACATCGAAACGGCGAAGGGGACCGGAAACGCGAATATTAAGAATATTAAAATGTGACATTTATTTCCGAGTCTTTCTTTTTCTTTCATTGGAGAGATTAAGAATATTAAAACGCGGCGTCGTCGTTTGCGAAGTTTCTTTTTTTCACTTGAGAGATTAAGAATATTAAAAATGTGACATATTTATTCGAGAGTGTGAGATCAATTTTTCTCCTCGCGGCAAAATCGAAATCATCTGCGAATAAGTTTGAACGACGTGTTTCAGCACTGGCGAGGAGAATGTCGATGGATCTTCTTGTTCGTATTATCGACGCGTTCTAACTCGATTACAGAAGACGTAATCCTTCTTTCAGTCCTTAATCGTCTTAGGCATCGCGTGTCACCGAGGCTCGTCACCGAGGTCTTCGGCCACGTTTCATCCACGATTTTTTCGCGATCGTGCTCTTACATTTCCATGGTCAATAGTTTCTGAAGAACGAGAGAAGAAGAGCAACGCATCTATCGCAGAATCCTCTTACCTCCTCCCCCCCTCCACCGTTAAACCGCGATACCAACGTAACGAGCTGTGCCGGGAATGCCGAAGAAAATGCAGTTCCGGCCACCTTCGTGACATCTCCCGCCATTTTATGCGTCGCGTCAGCGTTGTTCACCGACCAGAAATTATTGCCTCTTTCAGAAGCACACGCACGGTGGATGGATATCGTGTCAATAATAAACTGCGGATTTTTATACGTTTCTCGTAAGAGAAGATTCGACACTGCGTAGAAAGCACAGAATTTTTCGTAACACGCAGGAATAACACAAAGTCCTTCTACCTACGGGAGACTTTTCAAAATTATAATTAAATTGTGAAAGTAGAAATCTGCGTGACATCAGTCCCCGTGAAATTCATTGATTTCGCAGACGTACCTCGAGCTGGCTTTTTTTCAATTAATCGTTTAGTAGCGATTTCGTTTTCAAGGATGAACGGACGTTAAAAAAAAAAAAAAAAGAAAATACGCGAAAACGTAATTCGCTGGAAAACGTGATTTTCGGAACCTTTCCATCATCGGTGCTATTATGCGGCGGCCATTGTCCTTAATCGACTGCTCTGTCCTCTTTAATAAAAAAAATTCTGACGCGGAGGACAGGCGAGAAAATTCTCACGTACCGCGTGAGACTTTTTTAATCAATTTTAATTAACACTCGCGCCGGTTTTCACCAGTCGAAGAGACGTACCTACGCGCTTTCGGTGTTACCGAATATTTCCGTTCGATCGACGGCGGTTTCGGTAATTATCGGGGGCCAAAAATTAATCATTCGATGAAACAGAAATTCGGCATTCGCCGATACCACTCGAAACCCTTGCAATTAATTATCGATATTATACAGCGAAATTCAACGCACGCGGTTCGAGCGGATGCCCGGAAACGATCGGTATTTATACACCTGCGTGTAATTACTTTGCAAGACACTGACGAAATCACGCAAATGAAACCATCGCAGGAAGAAACGCTTTCCGATATGAGTTCGCAATTTGATCTCGTCTCGACAAGTCTGCGAATTTAGAAGAGAAGTTAAAAAATATTTTATTTCGATATTCATCGAAGAGTTTCAACATTTTGTTTTATATGAACGTTGAACAGAAACGTTCGATATTGGGATGTTCACGCGTAATTAGCAATTCGAACGAAATTCATACATCGAATCAAGCTTCCTTCGTCGAGTCGAATAAAATTCGTCTTCCGATACGGGATAATTAAAATTGCAAATCAAGTACAAATTCGCGGCAGTAAATATAAAATTGATTTATTTAAGCTGGAGGACAGTTCGAAGCGAAGATTTCCGAGGAAACTCGCTTATTATCCAAATGGAAGCTCTTCAACATGCCTTGAAAAGCATCCAGATACTTCAGCTACCTCGATCGCTTAATTGCCCGATGGAAATTAAACAATATCGCCTATGAAAACTCGTTTGGAACTTTCTGATAGCGCAAAGTTCCCGAAAAGAAAACCGATATGCCTTCGCCCTACAAACTCCGAACGTGAGAACCTATTTATCACTTTCTCAATTAAATATCAAGTTGAGGCTCAATTCGGAGACCCACACCGTCGCTCGTAATTATTCGAACGAGTTAATTGTTATTCAAGAGTTAATGAACGATGCATGATTAATCAAAAATTAAGATACGCAACGATTTGACAATCAGTTTGTAATACTCTGTTACAGCAATTAAAAGAAGGTGAAGGAAAAGGAAGTTTTATCGAGGGCTCGCTAATGGATGCAGTGAAGAAAATAACACTGAAATAATGAGTGAAATACTAATGAAACAGGTAAGATCGTATTAACATTATGAATAGACGAGAACATAAGCAAGCAATGAAATTATTTCACAGTGCTGTGAGGACCCGGTGAAATAATGTAATGTAGTGGAATAACACAATGAAATAGTAGAAGCTTCAGTGAAATAGTGGAGGATATAGTGAAATAGTAAACGTCACACTGGAATACCGAAAGAGACACACCTGACTAGCAAAGAGTAATAACATAATGGAGATCACAATGGAATAACGAATGACACGGGTTAGAAAATAGAGAAGTGGACATATAAAATAAAAAATATACCTTTTTAATGGTAAAAAAGGGACGATTGCAGTAAAATAAAACAACATTCGTTACTGTGATAACGTGTGTGAATTCTAATAAAGAGTAGCTAGAATACAGAGAGTATTAATCTTTTTTTCTTTTTTGTTACCGCAGCATTGAGACTTTTTTTATTCTGTCAATCCTTATTTCAATAAACTTTATTTTCCAACGTGGAATAAAATATTTATTTTATTCCTAGAAAAATGTATCTCTTTAGTGGTAAAAGAAAGATGATTATAATCCAATGAGACAACATTTGTTATTGTAATAACGAAAGCTACAGTAACAAACTGTTACCAGTAAGTAACAATATGAAAAATAAGAACAATGTAACAATGTGAAAACTGTTCGAATAATTACGAGCGATGATTCTATCGTTGATTATATCCCTATTATACTCATCATCATCATCATCTTACGGAATTATCGTTTGTTCTAAAAGAACAAAAAAAAAAAGCTTTTAATCCAACAAGTAGAAAAATGATTATCAAAAAGATAAACGACACTGTGTCAGAGAATATAAATGACTTTGTCGTGAGAACGGGTCAGACGTTTCCATTCTGGCCGTGAAACCGGAACAAAAACCGGAAGCGGTGCCGCCCGCGTTAAAACGTAGCACGAGTATAATAGTGCAAACTCACCGGTTTCGGCCGCCGCTTGAAGCAACATCTGCTGGTGATGGTGCTGCCTGGTCGAGGACCTGTGATGATGCACGCTGTTGAGCACGATGTTGCTGGACGTTCTGCTAAGCGCCTTTCTCTGTCTGACCGCCTCCTTGTAGATCTTACAGTACATCACTATCATTACCAGGCCAGGGATCCAGAAGGAGACGCACGAGCTGATCACAGCGTACGGCCGATTCACCACAAAGGAGCAGACCTGCAACGACACGGACACGCTGTACACCTCTGTATGCAATTCCCTTGCAATTTTATCACATCTCTCCCTTCTCCCCCCCCCCCCCCCCCCCCCGAGTGGATTAATTTTTAACTTAACGATTACGTTCGATCGTATTGCGGTAGTTTTAATATTGTTATTTATGCTGTTACGTTATTAATGTATGTAGATTGTATTATATCTGCTATTATAAATAATAATTCTGTGTTGATTTCACCTCGTTAGTTATATAACCATTTATTTTTGTTGCGCGACGTATAAATTATAATGTATAAATACTAGATTATTTATATTGTTTATCTATAACAATTAGTAATCGTTGATTTAATTTTCACAAGTTGTATAATTTTTAATCGTTTGCTTACTTCAACGTGTTTCTAATGCCGCGGGTGAAAGATTATTTCTATTCGCCATATTTCTATATAAATTAAACGTAACGTATAAGGTGCGTTATATATAATATATAAATTGCGTATTATTTGTATTATAATAATTGATAAATCCGTATCGATTTAATTTTTAGAGTTACATAATTTTTTTATGCGAATCTTTCTCTGTTTCAACGTGTTTTCAATCATTTACGATCTCGGTGTAAATTAAACTCTCACTATTTGAATGAAAATTGAAGATCCAATCAAGGATCAAATATCCTTGATTTTACTGCATTTTCGCGATTTGCAAACGAATCGATCAATCGTTGGACGAATTATTGTGACTTGTTTGGGATTTATTGCCAGGGACAACGAAGTCGATTGGAATCCTCGCGTTTGTACGATCGTAGCTCAGCTACACTATGAAGTAGATCTAGAAAAAAATTATGTGAGCGAGTCAGAAGAGTTCGTTAGAACGACCATTAGGGAAAATGGATATTATCACTCTTTTGATGACGAATTGATGTTAATCTTACGATGAATTCTTTATTCTCATTACAAATATTCTTATTATCGCGCAATGTAACGAAATCCAATAAAATCTCGTAATTTTCAGTCATTCAATGATATCGTTCGTTATTAATCCTCGAATCGAATTATTAATTTCCAGTTGTTGTTTGATCACCGACAGTCACGCGTATGTCTCGGTTTATTAGATTATCTAGTTTTGGAACACTTCATATTAATTTGCGCATAATAATTAACACGACGAGGGCAAATTAGCACGCGGTGTTTGTCGTTTAAATTATCAATTACGAACTGAAATTAAATATTAAATAATCTGAGCTGATTGTTGATCCGCCCGGTTGATGCTTTCACAGTCGCGTTATAATCGATTAACCAAAGAATTCGAGCCATCGCGAAAATTATTTCCCCCGCGCGGTCGAAAATTCCGGACGAAAAATCGGCCGACGTATTTTTTTTGTTTTTTAATCGCGTTGGAAGTGAAGCGAATCGATCGTGCTGTGTGTTGAAATCTCGAACTGACTCGACGAGAAGAGCGCCCTTGAAAATTCTCGAAACGACCCGGTTGAAAAATCCTGGCGGATCGTTTCGACAATTTTCGAGACAATGAACGGAAAGTTGAACGATCGGCCAAAATCGGTGACAAAAGCGGCAGGTTTGTCGATTAATGAAGCCGGTTTCGCTTGAAAAATCCATCGTTGCGGCTGCGGCTGAGAGTTGTCGAGCGGCCGCGTAATTATTTGCGTAATTATGGCTCGGCGCCATCGAGAAGAAGCTCGCGGTGGCAAATATTTTCCTTTTCAAATTGGAAATTCGGACAAGTGGAAACAACCACTTTGTGGAAATCTTCGCGTCGGAGGAGGATAGAAGTTTCGAAAACTATATATAAGGTAAATGCCAGTGCACTTGGCTTGAAATTTTCAAACTCGGTTCTCTCGGTGACTATGAGGCTTTAATAAGGAATATTTCTTCTTCGACTCGTCTCCTCACGCAGAGTGTAATCGTCCGGTGTAATCGTTTTATCGAATAATTTCCGCGCCTATTGTGTGTCGTCTGTCAGTTTGACGAACGCGACAGCTGGGATAATTTGGAGGCTATAGTCTTACCCCTAACGCGAAGGGTTGTAAAAATCCCCAACACTGATATATGTTCTCCTTGTTCTTGGCACTGCCATTTGACCTTGGCACTCTTTCTAGAAACTCTCATGTCGAGTCACACTCGACATTTTTAAATTTCCAAGAAAAAAAAAGAAAAGAAAAAAACATATATAAAAAAGATATAGAAAACATATATAGAAAAATAATTCGGAGTAAGCAAAGGGTTAAGGAGCGTCACTGTCAAATCTGTCATTATCGTTACGAAAAGAGAGAGAAAAAAAAAGAAAAAAAACGATGGAGAAATGGAAGGTGAAACGATATAAAGATCGGTTAATTTGTCGTCGGCGGTGAACAACGCAACAACCAAGCCGTTAAGCTTTTCGCGCGCGCGCGTGATGCATCACCGGCGTCCGGCATCTCCGTTTCGGCTCGTACATCAAGCAAGATAGCGGGTGAATTTAACACAACGGTAAATAGAACGATAAACAAAAATAAGAACGACACGGCGTTGCTACCGACGCCCGCTTAATTTTACTGCCTCCAATTTATTCTGACGACTTTCATTCCGCTTCTCCTCTTCTCTCCTGCTCCTGCTCCACACGCCTATCCTTCCGCTTCTTTCTTTTCTCTCTCTCTCTCTCTCTCTCTCTCTCCCTTTCTCCCTCGACGCTGGATTTCAACGCCTCGGCCGAAAAAAGCGTATCACGATTTTCACGCTTCGCGTTAGCGATTTATTCGTTTTTATTACCCCGTTCTTTGTCCTTCCCCCACTATTTCTTCCCCTCCACTTGCTTGGTTAAATTGTTCTTTATTGCCGCGGCGTGGGATTATAATTTTCGGCGGGGATTTCCGAGATTTTTGTTTTCTCTTCAACCGGTGGGAAAACCGGCTTTAATTCCTAATCGTAAGGGTGCTTGTTAATTAATAGCAACTGGATATTTCGTAACTGTAGATTTCGTTTTTTTTTTGTTTTGTTTTTTTTTTTCTCTCTCAAAAGCGTCGAGTTGAGTTGCGGCTCGACAGAACTGTTTGTGAACGGATGGAAATTGCGCCAAATTTGAGTGACTCGAGTGTGTTTTTCACGGCGGGCGGATGTTGTTTTTAATTGCAGAATAATTACAACTGTTGGAAGTTTATTAATTTATTTCGAAACACTTGAGATGCGTTCTAATTCGTTTCGACAGAGCGTTTTATACGTTCGCGTCAAACTTTAATGTGAATATATATTTTTCATGGTTATATTGCAAAATAATTGCAGTCGAAAGAGCTTGTCGATTATAAACTTTGAACTACGTGTTTCGAAACATTTCAGCTCGTTTTGATGGGATATATCTTCTCGGAAAGATAATCATTCATGCGATTTTCCATGCGAGGAGAGGACTTTAATCTTCAAAATCATGATAGATTCTCAAAAAAATTTCTTGAAATTTTCAAATTTTGAATTTTTGAAATTTTCAAGAAGAAATGCATCCTTGCTGCACGGTGTAGAAACTAACGAAATAAAGACTTTGCATTTTAAAATTAGTTCTAACTGAATTGTCGTACATTTTTTTGTTTTTTGTTTTTTTCTTTGTATGAAGTTATG
This sequence comes from Tetragonula clypearis, assembly GCA_010645135.1. Classification (NCBI taxonomy): domain Eukaryota; kingdom Metazoa; phylum Arthropoda; class Insecta; order Hymenoptera; family Apidae; genus Tetragonula; species Tetragonula clypearis. Next base: position 12,245 of record WIUT01003258.1, on the reverse strand, counting down.
ACAGTTCAAAATGTAGACAACTCTCGATTACTCTCGTCCATATTTGTACAGGACAGAAATGAATTTCAAGGTCAAAATTTTTTTCTTGCATTGTCTGACTTCTGCAAAATGGCAAAAAAGTTTCTGAATCATTTAACTATAAAGTCGTTGTTAGAACGCACACGTCCGCAGTGTCAAGTCATTAAGAAATTATTTTTTTGCCATTTTGCAGAAGAACTATTAAGTTACGACCTATTGGGTTCCTTGGAAAAATTGGAAACTGCAGAAAAGAAAAACAAAAATGTTCACCTAATTTATATTTGTATAAAGTAGTTAATGATCAACGAGATTTTGGAGGTCAATAAGAGAATATGATGAAGATGAAGATCATTTTGATGAAGATCAGAGTCATTAGCAGTGAGTTCCTTAAACAATTGTCTTTGTATGTGTGGTTGAGTTTATAATTATTGACGACACTGTGTACATATATATTGTACATGTATACGTATACATTGTAATAAAATTCATCAGTGAACGTTTGTAGCTTTGACATTCTTTAGTTCTTTTAGTTGGTTTTTGCAAAGAAAAATAATTTGCAAAATCTAAAGTTTCGTTACTGACATTCTGACAAAGTGAATGGTGTTATTAATTTTCATTAGTTATACGCGTCTGAAATTCTTTATCGACAGCCAGGCGAATAGCTAAACGAACAGATATAGTTACGAGTGTTTAACATAAGATTGCTCACACTTAAAGAAATAAACGTTATGAAATGATTGGCGAGACCTTGCGATCTCTTGGAATTCAATTTTTTGCGGCAGGTTCTTTACATGTATTTCCTTGTATCAAATCGGTGTAGAATTCGTCTATAGAATTCAGCCTCGGACAAAAGTCTCGGTCTCGTCTCTTTTTGTGTGTTGCGAGTCTCGACATCACTGTTCACTCAACAACACGAAAAATTATTTCCCACGATCGTGAAAATCGGAAGCGCTTCGCTTCGGATTCGAGAATCGCTCGTCCCATTTGCATCGAACGATGCACGCAACAAACTCCGAGGAATCGGCGGTACACGCGGCAACCCTCTCCTCTCGATCGTCTCGCCGACTCTCGGATTCAAAGGAAATTCCATCCGTGCCCTCTCTCTCTCTCTCTCTCTCTCTCTCGTCGAAAAAATACAGCCGAGACGAAAGCGTACCGAGTCGCGGAGCAAACAATCGTGAGTCCGGTCAAGGTAAATAAACCAAACTCCCCGGAGGATTTCCACCCCCGCCCTCTTTGTCGGGGGGTGGGGGTTGGGGTGGGAAGCCCCGAGAGGAATGAAGAGAACGCGAAATATCAAAGCGGAAGCAGGCGGAAGGGGACGAAGAAGAACAAGAGCAAGGAGAGAGGAAGAAGATCCGAATAATCCAAGGAAACGTTGCGGCCAAAAGGAAGAGTCCTCTCTCTCTCTCTCTCTCTCTCTTTCCCCCCCTCTCCCCACAAAGAATGAAAACCCTGGCCCGTGGCTGGGCATTCCTTGCACGTTGTTTCGCTAATTGTGACTCCGTGGGTGCCTTTGTTTCGGCCATATTTCCACGAGGAATGAGAATTTTTTTTTTATTCTTGGACTGCTGCTTCTCCTTTTCCAGCTCCTCCTCCGTCCCCTTTCCCCTCGTCCTCTTGGCCCCCTTTGGTTTTCCCCGTTTCGCCTTGGCGGAGGCTCGCGCGAAATTGGGGAACATTTTCCACGCGGCGGCGAACAATCGCGAAATTAAAGTGGCTGCACGCCTTCTCTCTCTCTCTCTCTCTCTTTCTCTTTCTCTTTCTCTCTGTTCTTTCTTCCTTCGTTTCCTTTCGCTCGTTTCTCCGTTTGGAAACGTGGCCACCGCGATGGAAACGTCCCCGCGCGCGTGGCGCAGATTTATGACGCGAGGGATGCTAGGCGAAAATACGCGCGACGTTGAGGTAAGGTCCTCTCTCATTTTTTCTCTTTTTTTGTTTCTCGTCCCACCGATTCCTAGGCGCGGCGAAATATTTGCGGAATGCTCGGAGATGCAACGGAGAGAGAGAGAGAGAGAGAGTGTGTGTGTGTCGCACGATCGAATTTAATTTACGTTAGACATTCGGACATTCTATCTTCTCTTGCACTGCGATTTCGTATTTCATCGCTCGTACGTGTTTCGTCGTATGTTTATTAGCCGTGCGATTTTCTCCAATTTGCCGCGTATTTTCTCCAATGAGAAACGTCGTGGAAATGATCTCGTGAGACGATTCGCGAATTCAGCGATACACGAAATATATGCACTTTTGATTTTGGAAGTAAATTTACTTACGGAACACGGAAGGATACGTTCGTTGCTGATAGTTTGAAACTTCTGTTACTGAGAAATGCGTACACTTTCTGTGCGTACTTCTCAAAAAAAAAAAAAAGAAAAAAAAGAAAAAATGCGCACAAACGTCACAAGTGACACGAACGATGGAGAACATTCGCGCAGCAGTTTTTACGCGAAAGTAAACGGGGAATGTCATCGAGTTATCGTCGTTCCATTAGCAACGAGCTGCCCGCTTGTGCAGCAGGATCGTTTGTGAAATTTGCATACGGCTCCCTCGACGTCCGCGGGACCGGAAGTTGGCCCCGAAGAAAGAGAGCGAGAGAGAGCGGGGATGGGCTCTCCTCTTTTTCTCGCCTGTGGAAATTAATAAAATTAGCTGGTCGAATAAACGACCAGCTCTCTCTCTCGAAGACCGTGCAGACGGATAACGAGCTTCCGGTTTCGGGTTTCAGAACCCCGAGTACACGCTCGGCGTAGGCGGGGGGGGGGGCGAGAGGCTAACGAGTGACGAGGAGGAAGATCGAGATGGCAAAAAGGAGAAGGAGGATATACCACGGTGAATTCGTAATTGTGTTTTCCATTGAATTTACCGACGATGAGGCAGTTAAGCGTTGTTTCTTGCCTGCTCGAAACGCGATTGCCATACTCGTTGATGCTCGGCCGTGGTTTGCGCACGCTCGCGATACGTGTTCCTTTGCCCCGATCGTGTTGTCGTTGGTTTTCAAAACCAGCGCGAGTCGCGAAAAAATAATTACGAAAATAATTACGCGACTGTCTGTTGTGCTCCTCGCGTTGCGATTGGAGACGAGATCCACGAGTACTTCGCGAGGTTTCTCTCCTTCTTTTTTCTTTTTTTTTTTTTTTTAATTTGAGCGTTGCTAATTGCACACTTTCGAGTATACTTTGTAGTAGTAACTGGAATAGTTTCGAATGTTTCGCGTTGCGGTAGGGAATACGATACTTTTAATCGAATATTGATAGAGATGGGATCGAGGCAGCTCGTAATCAGGTTCGAACTTTTTAATTCAAGTATTCTCAAACGATACTCACAAGTTTGTTTAGGTAAATGTACAAGAGCGGAAAGACTGGTTGTGCGCGCGTGGCTATCACGATCAGACGAATTCTTATACCATCGATTTGACAGAAATAGACAATGTAAAGAAACTGCCGCGAAATTGATCTTGACCTTGATCGTTCTGTTCAAGTCGACCGAGTATCATAGAAAGATTTATTTATAATAAATTCAACGATTATATTTGCAGTAGTTATTAATTCCTAGATTTGAAACGGGATGAATCTTTCCAAGCATCTTTTTAAAAGTGAAACAAAAATCGAGCACGGAACGTGTTGATTTTAATTTAAATAAAAAAAAAAAGCAAAAAAAAAAGACAAAAAATGGAAAGGGAAATTTTAAATATATACAAAATTCCTATATTCTGAAGAAAAAGGCTGTAAATATTCTCTGATATTTAGACAATGCTCGAACAATTTCCGCGAAAGTTTGCCGTGCATATTAAATAACGTTTGAATAATAGCGCGGAGGAGAGTTGGACGAGCGCGTGAAGAGGAAGGGGATGAAGGAGAGAGAGAGGAGGACGGAAAAGAAGCATGAACGTAGAAAAGCGGCATCGAACTAATTTCTATCAGCGAAGCACCGCGTAGCCAAAGCAATTTCCTGCAAGTTCCCTTTGGAGAAATGCTGCCTAGAGCTTCTTAAGTTTCCCGGGTACGAAGTTCCCAGTAATTTTCACGTTACCAGCAAATTTCGTTTCCCGGCTCTCGTTATCGGCTCGTTTAAGCTTTTCGCTCGGCGCGCCGTGTTCGATATCCTATCGCATCAATAATAACCATTTCTCGTAGTACAATGGGAACGCGTACCACGTTGGCGTCCTTTAATCGAGTGTGTGTGTGTGTGTGTGTGCGAGAGAGAGAGAGAGTGAGAGAAAAGGATTAAAAACAGTTATCGAACCGTTCGTTACGATCGGTAATTGGCAGAACGAACGAGCTAACCTTTCGTTTAATTCTTTCTGTTGCAGATTCCCGATCTGCTCTGCCATCTGATTTTCGTCAATCTGTCCAGGTGTGCACGATGTTTTGAGAAGTAAGCAGATATTGCGTTTTCCGGTTAGTGAAATCGTTGGTGAAATCCGACGGAACGATTTGATTACACTGCTCATAAGAATTATCAATTTTTTTTTTTAAATTAGGGGATATTTCGAAATGAATATGAAGAGCGATAAAAGAGAAAAGCATTTGATTTTTTTTTTTTTTTTTAATAAAAAATATCTATTATTTTTCTGATGTTCAAGTGCTTCTTTTTTTTTTATCGCTTAATATTCATTTTGAAATATTCCTTAGTTTTTTTTTGAGCAGCCAATTTTTGGGATAATTGGGATTGTTCCCACTCTAAGCTACATTGCCGTGAAACGTGAAACACAACAATGACATATGACATCGATATTTCGACACGTTATGGTTGTTTCGAACACACATCGATCAGACTGAGGCAAATTTTATATAAAAAAAGAAACAATTACAGATCTAATTTATCCAATGTGTTAATACGATTGTATAATCATGCTATGTTGTTAATTTAACATGGATGAAAATGTAACAAGACCTTTACTCTTGGTTTTCATTCGATCATTGATAATTATTGATTAACAGCTAACTTTTAACAGGAATATTCAATAAATTTTCGAGAAATTCGGACTAGTTGCAATGATCTGACAGCTACTGCTTCATTATAATTTATTATTGCTTCGTTTAGTTTAGAAGTGCGCACGTATTAAATTTAAAGTTCAAATAAAACGTCGAATTTCTTTCAAAATCAAAACTTTCCGCGAGACCACGAAAATAATCTTCATTGGAAATTCTATGGGTATGGAAAACAGCGTGAGATTTTTTAGAGATTCGAACGATTTAACCTCTTGATCGCCGCAGTATTTTAAAGACCGCGCAACAGCTAGCCGCGTGTATTCAATTTTTTTAAAAATGTACTTTTTACTAATAAATAAATAATTTAAATATTTTTTATTTACATAATTAGCGAGCCACAATCAATTAGGATATAATTTGCACAAAGAAAGACACTTGATTTTCACCATGGTTGCCACACAATAGATCAAATACTAAATATTAAAAAGATTGAAAAAGTTATGTGCACGTTTGTTAAATTTGAAGTGTTATAATATTATAGTCTAAAAAATATATACTGTGCACAATAAAACTAATATTTATCTTGGGCGTGGAATGCTTTGAAGCAAGTAGTTGGAATTTTACAGTTTTACAGCACGCGAATTTTGTTTCTTGCCTTTCTTTCCGAAGCAGCTTTTGAGTATATCCAAAATCAAGGAAGGATATATATATATTTTTTTTTTTCGATTTTTTTTAGTGTTAGAAAATGATTCTAGATGTCACCGTTAAGAAATCGAAATTAATTTCGCTTTTATTTAGGGCACAGGGACTGACGATCAAGTGGTTAATATCCTCGACTGTTTTCCACGGGGAGGGGGGAGGGGGGTGAGGATATGAAATATCGAGATTCGAATTTACTTTTATCCGGTTGTTGTTGGAGAATAGCGAGGTTTGATCAATCGTTCCGAGAAATTCATCGGCACGTGACAGTTGAGAGACATTCGTACGAACGAATGTTTCCGCGAAATTGAAAAATCCGGAAATTTCGATACGTCTCGCGGCTCGAATAACAAAATTAGCCAGCCTCCTCCTCCTCCTCCTCCGTTGAAGTAGTGGGACCGGATGGAATCGGTTAATGCAGCCGGCCCGTGTGAAAAGGAATACGTAATAAATTATCCGCATGAATTATGAATTTCCATTGAGCAAATTTAAATTCGTTGTCGAATGCATTAACGTCCGGTGTCATTTCATTACGGTCTCCTTCTCCCCCCCCCCCTCCTCAATTTCCTCTTTGACGCTTCCGGGCAAAGTATCCCGAGTAAAGAGAGAAAGAAGAAGGGCGACTCGATTCGAGGCCACGGCGACGAATATCCCTCTTGAGCTTGGCGTGTAGCTCAAGTTCACCGGTTTTTAAGAGAGAATCAGCCTTTACTGCTGATTAATGCAGCCAACGCCAATACGTTTTTTTTTTTTTTTTTTTTAAGATAAGAATTTCGAAGTTGGCTGAAAAAAAAATGGCCAAAGGTCAAATCGAACTAAATGGACGATGCATCGTCTAGTAGAGTATTCATCTGTCACGTGAAATTCATTCGCGAGCAGAGAAAGACAAAAATCGTCCTTGAAACGTTTCCTTGGAAGATCGAAACAACTTCGATGTTGGCTGAAAAGTAATGGAACTAAATGGAGACGATGCATCGTCTCTAATCTGTCGTGAAAACTTCGCTATTCGTTCGCACGCAAGAAAGAACCCAAACTCACATTTTCGCCAACCTGATAGAAATTCATCGTGAACCCGTGAATTTCGTCCGTTCTTCAACGACTCGGCGGAGGGAGGGGGAGGGAAGGGCACGCGCTGTATTGGCGAATCGAGAATCGACCGTAGTGATTACAGTCGATCGGGGATCGCAACTTCTGAAATTATAATCATAAACTTTTCTAATCCAAGATAAAAAGTCGAATTTTTGAACAACCACGCGATATTAACGCGATATTAATTATTGTACAATTACTGCACGTGTGACGGATAAATAAATCAAAAAACGTTGCAAATAAATGAAGACAAAATACATAAACAGATTATAAATTGAGAAATATACCGCAGAAAATCATAAACTCGTGAAATTTACAATCGAATTATGAAATATGAACTCGAATTGTTGAATGTGCATAAATCACCGCACTGATGCGACGTCATCGTACAATTACTACAATAATAATAACAACAATAATAATCGTTATGAATAAATAAAAATAAATAAAGTATAAAATTAATGATAATAGTTCTGAAATTTAGAGAGAAATCAGAAAACGGAGGAGTAGAGGAAAAAAAATGTGAATTGATTAAGTAATTTCTGTGATCGTTTCCGGTAGAGTTGCTGGCCCCTGTGTTGTAAAATTTTATTCGAAAGTCTCGCGACGAAGGATTTGCGTAAGAAAATTCCTCGTTTCCCCGATTTCCAAACTTTCCACTTAAATATCTCTATCCGCAGAGAGAATAGTGTCCCCGGACGTCTCCGGAATTCAGTTCAGACTCTATTTCGGTGTCCGCGCGTTCTTCACCGGCCTTTACGTTTCCAGTAAAACCATCGATGAACAAAATAAAGAAGTCGAAGATTGAGTTACAGTTTCTTCGGCTCCGCTGACCCCTGATCCCCTTCACTTTGTACACGGACACCGGAAGATCTTCAGAAAGTGAGCAAGAGAGAGAGAGAGAGAGAGAGAGAGAGAGAGAGATCCACGACCTCGATTTCTTGAATCAATTTTACCCGAAACGCAACGCCAAAGTAACGGGGGGTCTTCTCTTGTAAAATCTCCTCGGCGAACGATCAAAATTACAAATTTCAGGCATAAATCTCCAATTTCAGCTTGGAAGTTTCATAAAGAAATTTCCAGAAGGTATCTCTATCGCGCGATACGACTCTCCCACGGTGAAAACTTTGCATTTCAATCTCGCGGCGTCGAATTTTTGGCGAGAGTTTGAAATAACATCGGACCGTGAATTTCAATAAATTCAGAGCCAGACAGAGTGAGAGATAACGTGTACAACTCTCTCTCTCTCTCTCTCTCTCTCTCTCGAGTCGTTTATTAATTTGCGAAAAGTTTCCTTTCTCTTCGACATTCTCCGTTTTCAAAGAGAATCTTCCATTTGATCATCCGCCGATATCGTTTTCAATTCTCTCGGGAAACGCTTGGAAAAAAAAAAACTCCAGTCCGGTTTATCGCGGTATCTCTGCAACCTGCGCATCATCATCATCATCTCTCTCTCTCTCTCTCTCTCTCTCTCTCCCTCTCTTTCGCGGTAGAGAATGTTCCACGTTCCCTGTGGGTGATGGGAGAACCGCAGCCGGCAATTTTTCCCGCAGCGACGCTAATAAATTGCCAGCGTCGCCGCGTTATCTGCCACTTATTTAGTTTCGAGCCGGAAACCGCGCTACACTCAAGTTAATGGGAATCAAGGTGTCCCCGTTATCTCTCTCGCGTGTATCCATTCAAGCAGCCGAGATGTTCCCTCCGCGAGGTACGTTACACAAAGTCTTTTATGCAGTTTCCAGGAGAGGCGAAGGAGAAGAAGAAGCCCCGGGGCAAATAAATCAGGCGGCCCCCGGGGCAACAGCGCGTTTCCGCTTTCTGGAAGTTGAAATTAGTCGTCAGTGCAAATTGCATCGTTCTCTGCGAAAGTAATTGTACTCTGCGCGCGTTGAGCGTGCCACCCTCCCCGCCCCACACCCACCGTTCGAAACGAACCGATCGGCGACCGATCCTTTCAATTTTTTAAAACCCGCCGCGAAACCACCAGAGGAAAGGAACATTTGCCTGTTCCAGAGCCTGCCTCCTCCCTCTCTGGCTAACGATCGCCCCTTGTTCCCCTTGTATCGTCAGAGCCAGAGAGTTTTATTCACTGTGCGTGATACAACTCACTCGAATACACCGGGTGTGTATATTTCGAAGAATCGAAGCTCGCGGTGGAAACGATGGAGTTCGTCCGTGGCCATCATGGATGAATTCTACACCTTCGTGCAAAGAACTTACCGTAAAATTGACTTTGACCTTGAGATTCAAGATCAAAAGTTTTCTCTCTCTTGTTGCTGAAGGTAAATTTTCCCAAAGAACCATTGTTGGTCGTAAGGAACCTATGTAATAGTATTTTTGAAATAAGTATTTTCTCAATCATTTAACACTGCGGAAGCGTGCGTGCTAACAGCGACTTTATGGTTCTGCACGCGTGGACGTTCTATTTTACGTAATTTTTGCATTAAATTTCACTAACATCTGTTTCATCGTAGTAGCATCAGTGCGAGTCTAAATAATCAAATGATAAAACTAACTGTTAACGTTATTCGAATGTACAAGCATTACGTAAAGTCGCTGTTAGGACGCAACGCTTCGATCATTGAAATTATTATGAAATAAAACACAAGTACCCAACAAATATTGTACAAATTTCGAGAAATTCACCGTTAATAACTCAAATTCTCGAGAAGAAATTTTTCCTTCTCCCCGTGGAAAATGAAACTGCTGCCCTGTGGGCCCCACGTTGGCAATCACGGGGCTACAGCGATTTTGGCAGAGTAAATTAAAACATTTCTCTTTTTCTCCCCCGATCGAAATTGCGCGATCGTGTCGCAACGACGAAAAGAAAAAAAAAGAAGAAGAAAAAATAAAGAAACGCGAGCGGAGAGAGGATGGTAAATATAAGCGTAGGCGGCGACGTTAATTCCAAACGATTGCTCCCTGTGTTTCGTGACCAATGGGAATCCGGGTCTCGCTCGATTTCCAAGTAAGTGCGTATTACCTGTACATCATGCACGAGCGCGTTGCTCGCTCGACCCTGCGTCAAGTCTTCTTTCTTTTATATCGCGGCACAAAAGAACAGCTCTGCTTGGTGAGAGGCTGTCAGCCTGGAAAACCCGGGAAACCACGGCAAATTAAATCAATGTACACGCACGCTTGCCAATTATCCGCGCTTATGTCCCGCCATCCCCTGGGAAGAGAAGAGAATCCTGCCGTCACGACCCGGCGGACGCGAACCTTTTATTTTATTTTCACGTTTTATTCTGGCCTTTTCAACCTATTTTCCTGAACCTCAGTTTCTTGAACCTCAGTCTCTTTTTGAACTTCTTTTTCTTGAAATTCACCTTGTTTCTTTTGAAATTCTCCTTCTCGAACTTAATCTTCTTGCGCCTTACTTCTACTAGAATTTTTTCCCCCCTTTTCTCGAGGATTGAGTTTAGGTTAGGTTTAGGTTTAGGTTTAAATTCCTTCGATTTCAACCCGTGAACTCCATTGTTCCTTTCTCGCGCGACGTTCCTCGAGAAAGATACGAAGCAGTAACATCTTCCTGAACTTCAATTTCTTGAACCTTAGTTTTTCGAATCTAATTTTCTTTTTTTGAACTTCTTTTTCTTGAGCCTCGTTTCTTTTAAAATTCTCCTTCTTGAACCTTTCTTCTTTAGATTTTTTTTTTCCTTCCCTCAAGGATTAAGTTTAGGTTAGGTTAGGTCAGGTTAGGTTCCCTCGATTTCAACCCGTGAACTCCATTGTTCCTTTCTCGCGCGACGTTCCTCGAGAAAGATACGAAGCAGTAACATCTTCCTGAACCTCAATTTCTTGAACCTTAGTTTTTTGAATCTAATTTTCTTTTTTTGAACTTCTTTTTCTTGAACCTTGTTTCTTTTGACATTCTCCTTCTTGAACTTAATCTTCTTGAACCTTACTTCTTTAGAACTTTTTTTTCCCTTCCCTCAAGGATTAGGTTTAGGTTAGGTTTAGGTTCCTTCGATTTTAACCCCTAAACTCCATTGTTTTTTTCTCGCGCGACGTTGCTCAATAAAGATACGAAGCAGTAACATTTACGAGCGCGTTAATCACCCGATCGTCGTCGAAAATTTTTCGAATAATTCGCGAAATTAACATGGTTGGACATTTCACCTAACTTCTCGAGGGCTCGTAAAAATCAACCGGAGAACGGGGAAAGAAAGAAGCTAAGCGGGGCGTACGCGTGATCTTTCGACGATAAATTCGGGGGAACGAGCCACGAACGGTGCGGGAGCGAATCAACGGTGATATTTGAAATGCAAATGGGTTTACTTAGTCGAAGACAGATAAATCCTCTGGAAATAAATTTCAGGTCGGGGAAGATTAGAAACGGGACGAGCAAAAACATGCATATACACGCCGCGGCCGGGAATGCAAAGGATTACTTGTTTGAACAGAAGGGGGTGAGGGGGGGGGGAGGAAACCAGAAGTCTCGCGGCACGGAAAATTCGATATGCTGCTCCTGACGATTTCTGTATGCTCTTCTGAAATTCATTCTCTCTCTCTCTCTCTCTCTTTCTCTCTCTCTTTTTTTTAGATATTATTCATATAATATAATATAAACACTTCATACAGTATAAAACGTTTCAATATTCATACGATATAATATAAACATATCGTACGACATAAAACACTTCAAATAATGATTCTATGAAATTTTTTAAATCCAACGTTCCGCGCAATTTTTCACCTTAAATTAATATTTGTATTCAACTGTTTCTTCCGAGGGGACATTTCATTTAAATCTAGCCAACAGCTCGGACTTCCTCTTTTAATAATTTGCTGATCATTATAATGAACGTATAGATTTGGTATTGCACGTTGCGTTGTATAATAATGTAATATCTAAACAGGCTAGAATCTAAAGCTACAATAACGACGTAAGAAGCACAAAAGAATTTCAGAAAGAAGAAATTTCTGAGTCGATTGACACTCGGTAATTCACATGATCTAGACTTCTTACGAATATTTAAAAAATGGCGGAGGATATTATTTCTCCAGAGATTGAAACTTTTACATATCATACTTGTTCCAGCAAACCCGCAATGCACATTGATGATTGCTTCAAATTTCGTGTCTTAGAAAGATATAATCAACGAAATTTCGTGTTAAATACCATTTTAATAATCATTTCCGATGCTACGTCGATTTTATTCGAAGCGATGCTGGTAGATGAGACAAGAAAAAAAAGTTTGGATTATAACCTAAAGTTCCTTAAAATTTTCCCGTAAATATATATTTTCCCTTAAATATATATTTCGTGTTAAATACCATTTTAATAATTATTTCCAATGCTACGTCGATTTTATTCGAAGCGATGCTGGTAGATGATACAAGAGAAAAAGTTTGGGTTATAACCTAAAATTCCTTAAAATTTTCCCTTAAACATGTTTCGTGTTAAATACCATTTTAATAATCATTTCCGATGCTACGTCGATTTTATTCGAAGCGATGCTGGTAGATGATACAAGAGAAAAAGTTTGGGTTATAACCTAAAATTCC
>WIUT01003257.1:0-20478 GCA_010645135.1 Tetragonula clypearis | reverse complement strand
TTTATTTTAAAATTTCTATTTCATGTTACAATTTTCCCCCCGCAACGATGCAATGACTTTTACAGCGATAACTAAAGAAATAATATAATGAATTTTATTCTATTTTTATTTACTAGACATCAAAATAATTTTGGTAAAAATAACTTCGTAGTTCTAGTGTTAATGGACCGCGGATTTTTTATGCATTAAAAGTGAATGAAAACTTGAACGCACAGAAACGCACGCAATATATACAAATTATATACAAAATATATATCTATATATATATATAAAATTGTACATATGATTTTCTAACTACACTAACTAATCTTTTTACATTTTCCTTTTTCCGCGTTAAATTTGTAAAAGTTGAGGGCACGAGAAAATCCGTGGTCGTTGATTTTCACATGAAATTCGCTAATCGTTAGAAACCTGAATAAATGCAGAAGATCTGCACAGAGGGGAAAGGTGAGAGGATGCCGATGAAGAACGATATCATGTCAGTCAAGGATGTGATAGTGATTGAGACGGCAGCCTCGCTGAGAGTCGCGGCCATCCTTTCAGGCACCGGTTTCATTATGCTCGTTCGTCTCCAAGCCGCTAGCATGACGAACGTGTCGTCGATCCCGATACCTGCGAACAGTTTAAACATCTGATCATCAGCAGCGAGTGACATCAAGTTGATTAATTACAAGTGAACAAGCGTCGACTGAAGGTATGTCGTATTTCGTACGACAATACCTTGTGTAATTTGTTCTCGAATAATTAGTTATTGGATTATGGATGATTGTTGTGATGCCGAATTTCAATCTTTGAATTTCCATGTGTTACACCGTCGCAATTCCAATTTTTTTCTGTCCGACTGAACTTTAATCTTGATGTAGAACGTTCTAATCTGAATTGTTCACTTCGATGCTTCAATTTGACGCGTAATTTGTGAATTTTAATCGCAACTTTCAGTATTCAGTTTGATTTCAATTTTTTTGGTACGTTTCAACTCGATTGTAACTCGAATTTTAATCTTAACTCTCAAACATTTGACCTAGTCTCGACTTTAATTTCGACAATTTTGATTCTAATTTCAATTCTTTCGACTTTCGAATTTCACTTGAACTTCGGATGTTTAATTTCATCGTAATTTTTTATACCGAGTATTTCAATGCAATTCAAACTTCAATTTTTCAACGAAATTATATTCCCTGAATCTAATCTGGTAACAATTTTTTTAATCCAATTTCATTCTTCACCATGCCTCTTCCTTACAATGAAAGTAAAACATTCAATTCGATTTAACAAAATCGACTTCCAACAAACATTTCTTTTCTACTATGGAATAAAATTTCTAAAAATCATAAATTCATCGCTTCGTGTCCAGAGATCGGCACCCTTCTCTTACACGTTTCTTTTTCTCTTTTTAATATCCACAAAAGGAAAATTCAAATTACAGAGGATCAAGGAACTAAATTTACCAAAAAAAAAAAAAAAAAGAAAAAAAAAAGAAAAAAAAATTCACCGAGTCTGATCATCGCGATTTTCGATACTTTTCGATCGACGCGCGATGTATAAATTGTTTATTGGTTCGCTGTGCAAAAGTAACGCAATGGAGACAGTAGAAAATAAAACGTGACACAGTCGTAGTGGGAGAGCGATTTGTCGCCGCGAACATTCCCCCTCCCCTATCCCCATCGCTGTGTCGGTATAAAAACGACCACGGTGCCATTATCGTGATAACAAGGCGGCAGTTAATGCGTCGAGTGAATCAGAATGGCTGGCTTATTCGTGATTCAGCCCGTCTACATTTGGACGGTGATTTATAACCGCTAATAAACCGCGTTTATTCAATTTCAAGCAAGGACGAACGATTTCCAGAACCCTTTGCCGCGTTCGCCCCTCCGACGCTTTTCCACTCGATGATCTTCGACTTCCGATTACTTACGATCACTTTTGCATCTTCAAATTTATCTAACAAATATATATATATATATATATATATATATATATATCGTATGTACTTTACATTGTAGGTACTTTTAAATAACAAATTAAAAATGGCAAATTTTCGTTGACAGAGCTGGACGAAAGATTGATTAGCAAAGATTTTTCAACTAATTTTCCATCGCTCAAATTAAAAATTTTAACCGACTAATGGGCGAATTTTCGTTGAAGACTAGAGAGAAGAACTACTGTGAGAAAATTAACTCTTCGGTCTGTGCACTGTGTGCCGATTTCTCCGCAACGTTTGTCAGATGTTGTTTCGATAGTTCATCGAGTGATAAATTTCATTGCGCCAAGGAAAGAGATTCCTTCCTTCAGGAAGAAATTTTGCTTCTTTCTGGGTCATTTCGGAGAGAAACCAATCGATCCTGATCTTCAATCGCGATGAATTATATTTGCCCATTTATTTGCGGAGCACTGATTTTTAATTAATCTTATCAACGAAATTGGACTCTATATTTTCCAATCCTTTTTTTCACTGTACGTAAAAGTATTGAAAAAAATACTGAAACATTAATATAGAAATATGTTTCTCGTTTTAACTATAGGTATTTTCATCTGAGCCTGAAACATTCGTTTCTAGTGACAAAATCTTACTGTTAATTTACATTAATAAAATATCGGTAAACGGAATTATTAATTGCTACGAAAGAATCAACTACGAGAGACATAATAAATAATAATAATAACAACTAATCGAAGATTGTGTACACTAGAGGAGTCGCAACCGAGTCGTAACGCAATGGTCATTGACGAAATTGTTGCGAAATCCGAGAAACCGATCGCAGAAACAAAGCTGGAAATGGTCGAGCACCGGGTGATTTACGTGAAAAGCGGAAGTCACCGTCGTGACTTTTCCCTTCCGTCGTTACGCTCGTTTGCACCAGTCAACCACGATCACTGTACCGAATCTTGGTTGAGAAATCTTTCTCTCCTTCCTTCTTTTTCAATCGCCTCTCTTTTCAAATGTATTCTCGATTTTCATTTTTCATTTCTTTTTTCCCTTTTTTTTTTTTTTTTTAAGAGATAAATTTTCGAAGATGCAAAAGTCAGGACGGAAGACACTCAGTACGAAAAAGTATAGAAGTATAATTCAAAATTACTCGTCTCTGATAAGGTTTATACAGAAGGAGGTCATTTACGAAATTAATTAATTAATTAATTAACTATGAAATATTTACAGCGTTACGTCGGTTAATTCGAAGCAATTATTTTTCTTCACGCTGAGTGAAACATTTCGTTCGACATTACAAGTGCGAGTTAATACAATTATTTGACACCGTTTCGTGGAATTTCTACGATATCTGAAAAGTCTTTAACAAGTACGATAACGCGTACAATTATTTCTGATATTTTTCTCAAATAGTTCAATTCATCATTGATTCAATTAACGATAAATATTATTAATTTAATAAGCATTTTTGCACAAAAATGTACAAAATATCTAACAAATTTGATCGTTTATTGATCGCACTAATTCTTATATTGCAATTCTGCTTCTAATTTAAACGATGATTATCCCTAAATTATAAACTAGTACAATTATCTCTATTTTACAAGAATTAAGAAGAAGGAAATATTAAACGAATAAAAATATCAGTTCGCATGAATTCTGCCGCGTTCTATGAATTACAACTTTTCGACGAGTCATTTTTCCAATTAATATATCATCGCAATGCAATGTCATTAAAGGAATATTCGAGTCACATCGAGCTGTGGTTTCATTCTCGGAGTTCAATCGATTCGTGACGATCGTTCACTCGTGAGTGAATCATTCTCTTCTTCGTTGCATGTTCAGACTCGCGATCATCGTTCTGATAATCTGGAAAACACGAATCGAAACCATCGGCGAAAGTACGAAAGTTTCATTATTCTCAGAGTTCCATTGAGAATTCCACGGGACTTCGGAGCGTCGTAGAATTTAACACTTAACCCACATTTAACGCGTTGCATCGCGAACGAAATTGCACTTGACGTTAGTGAAACGTTAGCGGTGCATTACTCTTTTGTAAAAATTCCGCAGACTCGTCTGTCTCTACGCTCAATGAATACTGATCAACTATCGTTCTATTATCTTCTTCTTCTTCTTCTTCTTCTTCTTCTGTTCTTCTCGGAGGAAAGTTGCGCTGTTTCTTTGTTTCATCATTCGTCCATGTCCTGGATTATTTCCTTCTTATACATTATCTGTTATATCATCTGTATTCCAGGCACTCTGACATTTTCGTGCCAACGAGTGTTGCATTTCTCATAATTTTTAGCTTTCGATCATCGTCGTCGGACTTTGGACAATTCAATTCAACGTTCAATATTTAATTTAATTCAACTCGATGTCTGATCCGATTCAACTTTCGATTTAATTCAATATTCATTTCAATCTGTTAAACTTTTAACTCAACTTAATTTTCGTAACTTTCTCCAACTTTATAATATTTGTAATGAAATCATTTCGAGAACGAGAATAATCTATTCTTCCTTTTATAAATGTAATTTCGTTTAAGATCTACGTACGATCAATTTCTTGAGTAAGCCTATTATTACAAATAAGCAATTAACTTCTCGAGCCACTGTGAGTATCTTTTATAACAGATAAAGTATAATAACTCGCGTTACCTGTATCATCTAGATCAGAGACGGCTAATTGGCGGCCCTTGCCCCTATTTTCCTGATCGCTAACGCTACCCCCTCCACTGAATCCATCTCCCCACTACATGATCCTCTCGTGAAGTGGAGGGGATAGTGCTAGCGAGAAGTAGGAGTAAGGGCCGCCAATTAGCCTCTTCTGATTAAGTAAATAAATAAATAATTAAACTTTCTTTCACAGTAAAGAAGAAACGTGTCATTACTGAACGAATTCTCCGATAAATGAAACAACTTTTTCTAAAAATCCGCACGCACTCGAGCGAAAATCCTCAAATACAAATTCAAGTTGAAAATGCCGCAATGTCGACTCACCGATCATGAGGAACGGTGCGGCCAAATTCAGGCCGATGAAGTCGACGCCCAAGTATATGCAGAGGCCAAACGCTGCAACCGTTGCCATCGCCGCAGAAATGTTCCCGAGGAGACCCAGCCACGGCTTGCTGCGCACCCAGTCGGTCATCATGCACGTCACCACAGAGAACAGAGCCATGAGGATGAACGTGCTCGAGAAATAAGGCACTATGGTCTTCGTGTTCTCTTCTAGTTCCAGTTCCAGCGTCCTCGAGGCGAATCTGGCGGTGGCGATGTGCTTGAACATGTTCCCTTCCTCCACTCTCCTCAGCGTTTCGAGAAACGCTTCTTCCCAGGCTGCTCCACTATTCGTGACACGATGCAAAATCAAATTACTTACATGCGGTCAATGAAATAATAGATATTATTACTATTATTATTGTAAAATTAAAACAATAAGTAATAGTATCTAAATTTATAATAGTAGTATCTGTTATTTTTAACGATGATTTAATTTAAAATAATAGATATCGGAAAATTATAATTGAGATTAGAATCAACAGTTAGAATTAAAATGAAGAAAAAAAAAAAACGGAAAATATTGAAATTAAAATGTCAGTAGAATTTATGCACAGCCAATTCAGAAGAATCTTCGCTATAATTTCAAACGCATTAATATTGATGTTGCTAACAGTTAATGGATATTGATGATATTGACATTAATATTAATTAACATTAGCTGATACTCACAGATAGTTGTAAAAGATATTACGTAAATCATACTTGTGTAATAATAGTATTTAGAAATGTAAAGAAAAATCAATTTGCACTGCACTCGTTAGCAATAATGCAAGAGAAATGAGATTGAAAGAGTTACGTAACGTTCAATGTGACGTATGGATCATTTATTGTAATTCGTGCAAATTACATTCGCGTGATTAATATTCTTGAACATGGCGCGAATATTAATTCAAAATTCTTTTGGCATTTAAAAGGCTAATCATCTAAATCTAATCATCAATTAATGTAAAAATACTCAACTATTGCTTAATGCATTGAACATTGATTATTAATTAAGGTAGCGTTTAAATTGTAGTTAATCATAAATTACCATTGCAAATGATATTTTATCAATATAAAAATCATGATATAATTCTAACTATATTAACGATATTAGTGAATTGAAACTGGATATTAAATTATAAATTATAAAGTTCTTTGCGATGCACGTGCGACGTCGCAGACAATTGTAAGGAATAAAGACGATAAAATAATAAAAGTATAAATATAGACATAATAATCATGTCATTACACTCATTTATTACAATCTGCACCTCGACTGCAAAACATCGATGTAACATTGATACATATATCATTCGCTTAAAAAGAGAAAACAAATTATCGAGAATTTTGATATCGTAGATTAAAAATATTCTTACGTTTGTGCAACGTACGTGTGCTTAATATCGAAGACGAAAAAGCTTCGAGAGTAACTTACATCGCATCCTGACGAGCATTATCGGCTGTGAGGAAGTACGCCAGTTGCATGGAGGGCACAGACTCGATGATCAGGTCCTCGTTGATAACGCTACCTCCGAAATAGACTGGTAGCAGGTGGATGTCCCAGGTGATGGGGTTCAATGTCACAGGGAACGTCAGGTTCAGCTCCCTCTTCTCCACATCCCTGCAAAGTGCTACCGACTACTTAGACCTCCAAACAACACGTGAGAACTGATCTTAAAAATGTTTTTTTACCCACTTCTAGTCTCATCTGACATATTAGATATTTTGGAATATATTACCTGATATAATTGTTAGAACTATTTTACTCTCAGGACTATTTATTATAATTATTATAATTATTTTCATATATTACAATGAAAATTCTCCTCGCGTAGAATTTATTATTTCTTATAATTCGTAGAATTATTTTTATTGATGGAGCGTTTCTGTTTGTTCAAAAATCAATTTCTGTAAAATCTTATGTTGCGATAAATGTTTACTTCAGTTACTTGCCTTGTCTAACAGTTTTTCATCTATCATACGCTCGTCTTACTTCAACCCTCAAAGACCCCTTCAGTTCAATAATAATTGTTAAACGTTTATATTTAACTGGCATAGAGAAACGCAATGAAGTAATAAAGAATATTACTATTATTTAAAATTGAAATTAACATTAGAATTAATATATTTAAAAAAATATATATATGGAAATTGAAATTGATATTGGAATACTGATTTTGAAAATATTTAACAGAATAACAGTACGTTGTCGCTCTGACGCTATTTCAATCAGCTGTCAACCACACAATTATAGCAATATACTTACTCTATGACATGATGTAGGTCCAGAATGTCGTTGTTGAAACACGTGTCCAACCATTTGGCACAGATCTGACTGTAGGTGAACTCCTCCCCTTCGTATGTGGCTTTCGTGTTCCTGATCTCCTTGTCCAGCTGTCTAAGTTCGTCGAACACCGCTGCTCTCAGCAAATTCTCGTTCCCGTCCTTCGACGTAATAATCACGTGACCGAATCGACCTGATTCGAACCGAAGGAAAAGAAGAAGAAGAATTAATTATTAATTGTTGTAATTGTTAATTATTTGAAATTTGAACTCGCAGTTTATGACTGCGAACGATCGAATATTTCTTTTGCAATTCGAACGTTGCGAATGCAAAACAACATCACAGGTGAAACGACCAACGTCAACTAACGTTTCAGTTAATTAATAGCAACGGCTCAATGAAACGTGAAAGTTCTCGGACTAATAACAAACTATGCACCACGGTAATTCATGCAGCACGAAATCACGCACAATGCAAACAGGGAAATGTTGATGCATTACTTTCTCCTTGAACTTCGCCATCACCGCTCACTGTTCGCGGAATCACACCGACGATATAACAATATGTCGTCCTTATTGACCAATCATCGACTTATTGTTAGCACAATGAAGGGAAGCCGAGTCATGAAATTTCATCTTGTGGCTCGAATCTTTCTTCCCGATTCGACAGTTCGATAATTAGTGTAAAATTGAAGCAACATTTAAATTAAAAATATATTTACTCAAAGTATGGTTAAGAATTTAAAATACCAATATAAATAACACAATGTGATTATTTAATGTATCTGTAATTGGTATTTGTAGCTTTAATGTGATTTTAATACTCGTTACCATTTAACTTCATACTTTGTTTAGTTTAACTACCATATTAATTTTATAAACAGGTATAAATAATCAGCGGCGTGCTGTATTATATTTTTATATATTCATGTACCTAAAGAATCTTGTTTATACACTGAAGATATTTATAAAAAAAAGGGTATAAAACACCCAACAATATTCTTCATTTTCTGCAAATTAATTACATCGCCTGTTCACGATTGATTGAAACAAATAGAACGAAAAGGAGCATTATTTCTTTAATAATCTTACGTGTACAAAATAAATGAAAGATACGATACAAAACGCGAAACATAGTACGTAGGATATTATATAAACAGAATTTTCTCCGAATATTCTATTTTCGAAGAGTAAGATGATTTCTCACTCAACGCCAACTCACCTGGCCTGGTGATGCGGCCGAGGTTGAATTTGTGGCTGTAATTGACCTTGAAGTACTGCTCGACGATCGCCCTTTCCATCTTGCTCGGACCATTTGTCGGCGAGAAGAGATATTCCGGGTCTATCTCGTAATGGATCCTCTGGTATCCGGTGAAGCAGATGCAAGCCAGTAGAACCGGAACTATCACGAAGTAGCCGGGATGGCGGCCAACCACCAAGCCCAGCTTGTGAAACGCTCGGTTTAGGAAATCGTCCACGCATGTCAGGTTGTTCCACATCTAGAGCCAACCAACAACCCATTAGATAAAGTGGACCATTTTCATGGAAGGATCAAACGGAGCACGGTAGAACTTCGTTTGTTTCAATCGAACTTTGATCAACAACCGATTCCAATCAATCACCTGGCAATACACGCCAGGATTTTCTGGATTTTCGAAAATAGAGCTATTAATATGATATAGTAAATATAGCAACTATGTAAATGAAGTAATACTGATAGTAATAGTTATTGAGAGCAACGTGCAAATATCTGCATGTTCTACGTTTCTTCATAAAAATAATATCTATACATAGAAGTATAACGAATATTATATAATCTATAATAATATATATAATATATATTGTATATTGTATATATAATATATATAGAGGGAGTGTAATGAATATTATATATCTGCAATTCATCATCTAGAAATCATCATACAGATACGTATACGAATTTTTCTCCAGAGAATCTGAGAAATATATTTACAGTTGGACAAATTATAATAATATAATTATATGATTATATAATTATAAAAATACAATATTAATAATATAATTATAAAAACAAATTATAATATATTAGATCAGTCATTGGATCGCCACGTGTGCGCTGCCGAATTAAATGAACTCTTGCTGATCGAATCTACTTATTTGAATCTGGCCTCCTATTATATACTATATTATATGTAATAAACACTATAACTAATACAACTATAAGTATATTATTACTATTATTATATAGTATAGTATATACCAGCAGAGGGAAAAATTTTGTTATACAAACCGTTTGTTCTCCGACAAGTTCACATAAACGAAGTTCTACTGTACATAGTAATTGACACTAGAAAAAGATAGTTTAGAAGACAAATTAACGATACGAGATAATTCAGAATTTTGAAGAGTAAAATTATACTCAACTTACACTCATGTTGGCTGTCAAGGGAAATTTGCACGTTTTTGAAAAGCAATTAGCGATGTCTTCTTAAATTAATATATTCCACCAATTTGGTAATTGCTTTTTTTGCGAAGAGTAAACTTATTCATTGCGTTAGCTTGTTAAACGTCAGTGTTAGTTTGCAGTTCTTCTTCTTTTTTTCGAAACTATACGTTATCAAATGTTTCGATCGTTTAACATTTTGTGAAATTTACCTTTCTTGTTCACGTTCTCTCAGAGTTGACAACTGCATCAATTGCAAGAGAAATATTTCGTGACAGACAAATTGTAATATCATGACGAACTGTATTGCTCGGTCTTTAATAAAAATTAATTATTATGACAGAGCAAGGAATATTGATAAGCCTACTTATAATACATCGGTAAAGATGCCTCGAATTTATTATACCGCTGAAAATTACAAAAGTACCGACAAAAAAAAAAAAAAGATAACAGAAAACTATAAAAGTATTGACAGAGAAAACGCTCGCAACCTGTCCATTCTGTTATGGCTGAACACATTGTGCATACGATTGGAGATTTTACAGTAACTAACAGTAATTCCAAAGAAACTAGTCTCCGTGCGCAGAAGATATCTACCGACGAATCGACGTCGTCTGAATTTTATAACTGGACTTTTACATACGCAAGTATATACATATATAATAAATAATGCATTAAACAATAAGCAATATATCTTAATATCAATTGATAATTAAATATATTGTAGTGACATTAATAAATAATAAATATAGTATAATATTGGTTATATTATTAAATATAAATTACATTACAACGTCAGTTTATTAAATTACAAAATGTTAATAAGACAGAAAGTATAATATATTTACACTAATATATTGCAATATCGAATATAATTTCAAATTATATTTTGATACCAAAGGTTTCGAAGAATTTCTAGAAATTGAGGCTCTTACTGCGACTCACTTCGATGGACAAATTTCTATGTTGTTTAACATTTTTCAATTACATTTGTACGAACAGAAAATTGCACAAATATTTAAGATTTTCACTTTTATCTTGCACGTATTCATAAATTTTCATTTTTTCTGATTTTTTGTTTTGTGTGTTTCGTATGATTGCGCCTCGCGGCGAGGATCGACGAAATAACGTAAAATTCATCGCACGGTCCGTTTCACTCGTAACGAAACTCGATTTTAGAATTCGAATTCCATTCCCGCTTATGTAAACCGACACAACTTACACGCGACAGGTTGTTCCCCGCGATGATCGTGCAGAGTTGAGTAAGGATGTAATTACGAAACTAATATAAACTTATATCGCGGCCTGCAATTATTGAAAAGGGAACTGCACAACCGGGGAGCCGCTCGATTTGCATTCGAACGCAGGTAAACCTGATCTAAATCTAAATCTCACACGATATCAACTATCTCTTGGCTCCTTTTCTTTTTTTTTTTTTTTTTACGAATACTCTTAAAGTTTCAAGGATCATTCGTAATTCGTGAGCGTAATCGTAGCCATAGTTCTTGGTCGCCACTAGTCTTTCACGTTCTATTGGCGGAATTTGACAAATAAACGATAGTATCGATCGCTTCGAATTTAAATTTTTACTTTTATTAAAGTATATAAGTATATAAAAGTATATAAAATTGAATTTATTCGATTCTGCGCTCGATGTAACTGAACGAGTCAATTCGGTCTGATTGAAGATCGTTTTTTTCTTTTTTTTTTTTAAATTACCTTCTTCTACTTGAATATTAGGTCAAATATAATGTACGAAGTAACTTTCTGTATTGAAACTGCAACTTTCTTTTACAATGTTCTGACGACCAGAAGAGTATCGACACCGAAACACTACCAGAATATGATCAAAATGACCAGTTTATAATTTCTCACAGAAATATTATAAATTCTGTATTATTAGTGTATTTCTAGAGGCTCGAATGATTTTTGGTGAAATATATCGATCGAAGTCACAAGTATTTTGTTCGATGTCACAAGCTTTTCTCCTGTTTCCTGAATCTCTGAATTTCTTTGCTTAGTCAAGGCTCGTCAGAGATGAGCCAACGAGAACGAAGGATCAGGATTGCAAAACAGAAACAAAAGATTCGAAAAGATTGGGTAGACGGCATTGTGCTGGTGACGCAATGGAAAAGCACACTTCAGACTAATAACGGAGACATCCGTTCCGTCTCCTCAAGTACCTCAGTCGCGTCTCAAACTCGAGTTCAATTTCAACGATGAAAATCGCGCACATCCGCCCTCCATCTCCTTTCGTCCAACAACCGCCGTGAGAAATTCACGTTCGCCATCATGATCATCGTCGGCATTCAGCCGATCGAAAAGAAGACACAACAACAACAATTACAGACATACAGAATGTTCTCTAGTATACAAGAAATAAAGCATGGGGGATGATTTCTGAAAGTGAAAACAAAAAATAAAATTCTCTCACTCAAGGCAGCATAGTTTCCGAGAATATCTAAAATTTGGAAAAATTTCGAAATTTTTAATATCTGGCTAATTCTAAACGCACGACAAAGGAACAATTAACAGAAAGTTATTCTACGAATGCGAGAATAGGTGTTTTCCTTAAGCTTAGATGTTAGGTTAGGTACAATACTTGGTAAATTTTCAAATTCGAAAACGAAGTCTCAGCTGAAAAAAATTTAATTCTACGTTCTCGATTTGGTTCATATTCATGAAAAATCATCCCCTGAGCTGTATGAGTGAGTCTTCGATCTTTAAACAACTTTTTATCAGGATTCTGTAAATTAATTTGTATCATGTATGTATTCTAATTGAAATCTGTCATTAAAATCAGTGATGGCATCTCTTAAATTGGAATTAAAGCGCATATTTGTTTCATGCAGATATATCGGGAGATTCAAGTATTATTGATTAGAAAATTTCCAAATCCTGCAATAATAAATGGTACAATAATATACCGTGAAAGGAATGATTAAAAGTGCTGATAGTGAATAATTGACCAGTGATAATTGAATTACAAATTTGATTACACTCGTGGATAATTTAATTAAATTAAATTATATGGATAAAATAATTTGATTCAATCTCCAATTGCTTAAAATTCGTTTAGTAATTGGATTATTTTAGTAATTTTTCACTTAAAATATCGGGATTTCGATGATAAACAAAAATAATAGATTGCAATGACGAGAAAGAATAATCAGAAGAATATAATATTCTAATAGACAATAAAATATTATAGATATATTAAACAGAAAAACTGGGCGTGGAAAATGTACAACAACGAGGCAACGAAAATTCGAAATTTTTAAACGAGTTATTTTCCATCCTTGCGTATACTCATAGGACACAGTGTGATCTGGTACAAAAAAATGGAGCTTGGAATTTTTGTACAGTGACTAATTTGTAGAGAATTCTGTAAACGATCGATTCAGTTTGCATTGTTTTTCCAAAGGGGTTTACCAAAGGGAGGGGAGGGAGAAATGAATTGCGTTCGAGGGTCTCCTCTCGGTTGTGTATATTCGAAATTCTGAATGAAAAACTGGGTTAAACGAATTCGACAGAAGCGTCATTGAAGAACAGGGCGTAAAAGTGACGCACGAAACTTGACCCAGATCGCGGACAATACGCGTTTAGCATAGCGAAATCGCCGCCAGCTGTCGATTCTTCAGCACGGGATTGCAGCAAACTCGATTCCAGATATACAGAGGGGAGAGACGAACCGCCACGCTCTCTTCTAGGAAGCTCATTGACTTGCAATTTCTCGTTACGTCAGATTCTGTCAAGTGAAAAACACACACACACACACACACACACACAAATACACGAACAGTCAGGGAGCATCGACCTCCCTGATGGTAACTTCATCGTCAGACTAGTTTCTTTAGACTTTGAAAGAAAGAAACGAAATTTCAATGAGGAGATGACATCGTGCTTCGAAACGACGATCAAGAAGAAGCTCGAGGAGAAAATCGAACTGAAAATCCTCGCTCGGAGATTTGAACACTTTGCTCAATTGAACACACCAGGAGGGAGGGATTTCCAACTTCATTTCATAGTGGATGGAATATAAAATTAAATAGGTACCTTACATTCTTGCGACGTGATAAAAATTACTGTCCTGCGTGACCTCGTGATCACCACCTGTGTGTGATGCCACCATGGAGGTTAAAATCGAACGATTTGAAAATTCGAAGAGGAAGATGCGAAGGCTCGTACGGGACACGAAGAATTTAAACACAACGAAGACTGACGATTAGAAACATTTCTTTAGCCTAGATTAATTACAGAATAAGATATATCAAGATATTCTTAGTGATTATAATTACTTCTGATATACTTAGTTAGCGATACATTTTTATCGTTGTAACTAACTTCAGTTTTCAGTTTATTACTGAGGTACATATTAATTACACTTTCAGTTATTCCAGTTACTTCCAGTTTTCCGCTATTACCCAGGTTAAATAAGACTTTCTAACCGTCACAATTACTGTCAGTTTCCAACTCTACTTCGATGGTTACTTTCAATTTTTGGTCATTATTACTTTGAATGTTGCAAGTCTAGAAAAAAAAAAAAAAAAAAAAAAGAAAAGAAAAGAACAAGAAAAATTTAAACAGAAAGAAACTACTCCAAGCGTGAAAAACTCATCGCTCCGAACCTCTTTCTTTTCTCACGAGGATTACGCAACACCGAAAAATACTCGCTTTCCAAAGCGATGACAAAGCTTCATCAGCAACCGTGTTAAGCAAAGGGTTGCGTAAATCGTTCGTTAATTAGCCCGATTAGAGCGCGGTTACGCGGCGAACGAAGCTACGATTTCAGCTGGAACAAAAGGTGTCGCTCGGATTGTTACGCGACATGTTATTCAATCGTCGACGATCGAACACGATCTCCGCTCGGCTCTGTTACCCAATGACCGGTCGGCCCGGCTACTTTCTCCCGTGACGAGAGGAGAAAGATGGCCATCCAACGATCGAGATCTCCGCGTGGTTCTCTTTGCCTCTCGCTTGCCTGCGTGCTTGCCTGGAAACCACGTCATCGAACCACCGGGACGGGGCGCGACGTTGGGAAAAACCAAGTGGAATCGAGTGCAAGTGGTTTTAGAAAGTCGTTCGACGCTCGAATCCTATCGCGTCCGGAGCCAATGTCCTTCCGTTTCTACGGACAACCGCGTCCACCTTAGCTTTCCAATTTTATTCGTCGGCATTTTTCATTTCTTTCTCTCTAATTTTAGTAATTACGCCCAATCCTTGGTTTATTAACCCAACGATGGGCCAAAGAACTATTATTCATCGAGTTCAATTAATTCGATTTTCAAGCTTCCGCGGTCGGAAGATTCTCGCCGAAATGCGAAATTACGATAATAAATTATATTATTGTTGCCTGTGAACTCAGTTGGCAATGTCAAGAAATTTATGTAGGTTAGGTTTGATGGACGAATATTCAGTATTTATTACGTTTGTTTATTTGTTATTATTGCGAGTGCATTTGTTACATGTGAATCCAGTAACAGATACTACATCGTCGGGGGTGAAATATCAGAAAATTTACGTAGGTTAGGTTAGATCACGTTTGGTGGAAGAATATTCAGTATTTATTACTCCGTATTATTACGAGTGTATTTATTATATGTGAACTCAATAACTGTTTGGGACTAAATATCAGAAAATTTATGCAGGTTAGATCAGATTACGTTTGATGGGAGAATATTCAGTATTTATTACACCTAAAGCTAACCTAAAACCATGTAACAGATACTGTTTCGGGAGTAAATATCGGAAAATTTGTGTAAGTTAGGTTAGGTTAAGTTTAATGGAAGAATATTCGTTAAATTATTTTACAGTTCGAGAATATCAAAAAACATGATCTGGTAGTATAATTCGAAAAATGAAGTGTTGCGTTGACGTTGGTCCCCAATGGGTTCCTGAGCCGTCTAAGAATAAATCAGGTTTTACGAATTTTTCTCACAAATATTTCTCTCAAGTATATTTATATTACCACGTTTTCAATGGATTCCCTATTTTCATCGAAAATTTCACTTCAACTTGTAAAATTAAAAACCACTAGTATCATATTCTTGGTAATTTCCATATTGGTATTCATCACACTTAGGATCACATTAATTAAATACACTGCTCAAAAAAAAGAAAAAGAAAAATCATCGGACAACGATTTCTTTCTTTCTAACATTTTTATATCAATTCTGAATATCAGACGAAACACTACATCTTCAATTATCTTTACGAAACTACAAAAAATCTTGATAAAATATATATATGCAATGAAAAGCAATAACTAGTTTGCCCAGTTTGAAAAAAGGGAACGTGTACAATAAGAAAAAAAGAAGAATATATACAAATATTAAATATTTAAGTAAAAGTAGATGTTTCTTAAAAATAAAAAAAGGAAAAAAAATGGAGTACGAAACGTTATATGGATGAGATCCCGAGAAAGGGTTAAAGTTAGTGTGTAAACGAGGAAGGGTAGAGGATACTAGATAGACGAGACGGATGAGATGTTAAGGAAGAATGCACGGTGTAATATTACGGTAGCTTGTATGCGGGTTCTGATGATCCAGAAAGAACGAGTTCCTTCCTGAAGAAACAATGAAGAGGACATTGATCCAGGGAATGTAACAGGAGACCCCGATCTGGAGCTACCGGTCTATCTACTCCTACTTTAGTTACCTGATCTTTTAAACTACCATAACGCTTCGTTAATCCTCCCATGGACGCATTTACGTATTAGCTGAATTATTATTACACTGTTACGACACAAATCACAATGCGTTGTAAACAAAATATACGATATACTGTAACATTATGTAACACATTATAACATAAATGTAATTTCTTAAATTTGCCGTGAAACCAGTTTAAAAATTATTCTTTTTTTCCACGTTTACAAATTACAGTAATGTTATTAATTAATTAAACAGTATGAAAACATTATTGTAATATTTCACATTCCTGTTATATA
The DNA here is from genome assembly GCA_010645135.1 of Tetragonula clypearis. Classification (NCBI taxonomy): domain Eukaryota; kingdom Metazoa; phylum Arthropoda; class Insecta; order Hymenoptera; family Apidae; genus Tetragonula; species Tetragonula clypearis. Next base: position 3,856 of record WIUT01003257.1, on the reverse strand, counting down.
TCATATATTTCGTATTGTACATGTAATACAAAATAATAACTGCTGCAAATCAGTTGAAAGTTATTTTTACAAATCGAATCATTGCATCATGAACAATGGCACAACGATACAGTGATACAATCATCTTGTTAATTCTGTCCCAAGAAACGAATAAAATCGAATTACATTCAAGCTGACTCTCCATTATCGAAATCCCGGTTAGCCACGCGCTTCAACAAAAAAAAAAACTCACTTTTCGAAATTCTTAGAAAGTGCCGCGAAATTCGATTCAACCTAATTTAACAGTCGACTACGCAGCAACCTTGATTGTCAACTATCTCTTCCTCCAATACACACACACATGCATGCAGCCACGCAGCAAGTGGCTATATTTTTAACGTGTCTGTTTGGTAACACGTGAAACTATGACGATAAGTCTGCACCGGGTTGCCTAATTGATCAGAATGCGGATTGGTCAACCGCGTGATTGGCGATATATATTGAATAATAATCGGTCGAAGTCGACAATGTCGACAGCCGACTCGACTTAACGTGTGTACATAGTCGTCGAGCCTGTCGATGGATTCTCGAACTTGCAATTTGGCGACAAATTGGCCAGATTGACACTCGCGAACTCGCGTAATTGCTGAAATAGATAACCTTCTGAACTTACTTGAAGGTAAATTTGGACGATTAACGAGGAAGAAACACAGTGTCGGTTCAACCGCAGCCATTTCCGATGGGAAAAGTGAAACATAATGATAAAATAGGGCTCGCGCCAAAATTTTATTAATGTATAATGTCATTTACTAATATGTAACATAACTCGATCTCAAAGTTATCCAGTGATACTATTCAAGATAATTTGTCTACAATACCACTGAGTATTATTGATAATTCACTGCTATTGATCCAGTGATCACTATCTGAATAATGATAATGGCAATTTCAGTAGTCAATATCAATAATAACAACTTACATTACGTTAGAAATACTAATGTATTTAATTTTAATCTCGCGCTGCTCTCCCTTCTTAACAGTGAAAAAAAAATCGTAATTAAAAATCGATGATAATAGAAATTAACATATTATGTTATTAGTATATATTAATTAGCGACGAAATTCAATCAAATCGAACAGCATAATTGAATACCCGGCGATAACTAAAATAATGAAATTGTCTCGAGAATTCTTTCTCTTTTTGAAATATCTCCGTCGATACCGATGTAAACCGCGTGAGAATAATAACGTGGTTTCTCGGGGATTCTAGGCGACCTATTAAAGAGGTTCAAGCGCAATTACCAGTAATAAATGGCAAACCGTGGAAGAACGAGCAGGATAATGGCAACGATCTCGTTCGTAACGTTATTTCATCTGCCGGTCACGCCGGTCTCTGACGAGAATGCCAAGTCGTTTTCGCTCGACGACCGGGCCTTGTGCTCGAAATTCGCCCCTGCGTAATCGTCGTTGCCCTTTCGTCAAACTGTTACGCGCGAAACGACGACACGAATCACGCTCGAGCTCGAATTTCTTGTATTTCGAAGAACACGAGAGAACATTTTAACTTCACAAAGATGAGATCAAGAAATCAAGACTCAAGTTGATTTTCATAAATTTTTCAATTGAATTCTTCTCATTAAATGGACCGACATCCTTACGATTGCCATTTGTTGCTCTTGGCTCGATGGAAACAAATATGACGATCTAATGAATTAATTCGTTGATTTTTCGCATTTCTCGTTCGTAAGCTTTTTTTTTTTTTCTTCAATTGAATCCAGACTGCAATTGCGATGGAACGAAATTTCAAGAATTCGACGAATTCCTTACTTTTCTTGCAATTTTCTAGATATAATGAACAAAAAAAAAAAAAAAACACTTTTATACCATCATACAAATATTCTGCAAACACTTTTAAGTAAAACCAAATAAATTCTATTGCATCATATTGTTACGTTTAAACAAGGCCAAGTACATTATATTTTTGACGAGCGTATTTGAAGAAGCGAGAAGAAGAACTGAAACAGAAATTTATGCTCTGGATATTTTACATATTTTCGTGTTTCGTAAAAGTTCGATTATTTTCAATGTATCATCCAAGTGTGATAATTTTCACGTACCATGAAATCTCCATTGTTTCCATACATTTTCACTCAGCACTCGAGCTATACTACATACCAAACGCATAATAAATTGACTCGATTCAAACTGCAATTAATCGTTCGATTAACCACGATTTAAATAATCTCCGTGTCATCGATTCGCGTATTATACACAACGTATACACGTTAATTGAATCACCGTGTATTTAAGTATTATTTCTCTCCGGTTCACCTGTTTAACCCCCGTCTACTAATTACAACTCGTGCCTTAAACTTGCCAACTATGCTGAATCCTAACCGAATTACGCGTAATCCTAACTTGGTTTATTGAACGAAACCACTTCACGAGCTTAGAGTGAATCAGATTAGCGATCTCGAACCAAGCAACTTACAGGCTAGATTATTCAACGATGAACTCCCGACCGTGAACCGATTGAGAAAACTTCAACAAAGCGTGTATCGCAACCCCGATATGATCGCGTGACTAAATTTAGGGGCCGCTGAAAACTTGGCAAAACTGAGAAATTAGTATAGAAACGCTTGGCTTTGTTTTTAATGCGTGGCAAAATTGTGGAATGAGGAGATCTTAATTAAATTTACTTGAGGATTTTACTTGAGGAAGGTCAAGCTTGAGGCTATTTGCTTTAGTCGCCTAAGTATTTAACTTGAAATAAAATTGAAATAAAATTTAAAACTGAAAAGTATCAGGGTATAGTTATACGTGTGAGTGAGTGTATGAAAGACGAAAGGTAAGATTTCGGACAGAGAGTAGCGAGTCGTGAGAGAGAGTGTAGATCTTGAGAAAATTATAGCGAGTAGCTATAGCTGTGTGATAGCCTAGTGAGAGTCTAGTGAGAGCTTAATATCTTTTGTCATCGCCGTCATTCGGACTTTTTCCAGTTAATTCCTGCTAATTCCTACATTGATAAACTATTTACATTAATTTTAATTATTTCACTTTTCAAGAGTTTAATTTTCTGTTATTTCTCGTGTGAAATCGGGGCTTCGGCGAATTTAACTGTATTTTTTCCCTGTACTTTACTGTGTATCTTTTCTATAAAAAAAAAAAAAAAATTATACCAACGAATCGAATTCTCGAATAAATTTCCTTTACGACTTCTTATCGGAAAATATTTTTAATTCGCATTCCTCCAAATACTTTCGGAGTCGCGAAAATATTTGCCCGCGACTAAAGGAGATCGCCAAATGAAAAAGTTTGAGAAGTTCTAGTCCACTGGTGATTTGATCAATTACAAAACGATACACGGGAGGGAGGGGATTTCCTGTGTGATGCAACGATTAACTTGCTAAGGGAATCAATGTCATCCGCCATTGTGAATCAAAAATGGAATGAAAAAATTACGACGAAGTTATGTCACCACAAGTAGCACGCCCGAGTGAAACACGATGATTTCTCCTTTATTAGAATTAACTACTCCAATAACGATTTTCAAGCTGGAAAATTATTTTTCCAACTGACATATATCGAAATAATATTTCTTCACTTTTTGCGATGATCTTTCTTCAAAAATTCAATTGTATGAAAATATTATCTTTCGATATTCGAATTTTAAATTAAACATTCCCTCGAGTTAAAGTTAAATTTTGAATTAAAGTCTATTAAATTCAACAATCCCCCCGCCCCTTCCCCAAATAAATATTGCGATTCGCTCGATCTTGTACATTAGCATAAAATTAGCTGAAAAAAATGTATCTCGACATTTTTATAAAAATTTTCAATTTATTTAATATTACACACGAGACATACATATATATAT
>WIUT01003256.1:0-20479 GCA_010645135.1 Tetragonula clypearis | reverse complement strand
TCTCTCTCTCTCTCTCTCTCTCTCTGTCTCTGTCTCTGAGAGACGCCGCTTCGAAATATCGATTAGCCGACAGCCTCGGCAATAACACGCCCCGTCTCTCGGTTTCGTTCAGCCCTTTTTCAGCCCGGTGTGTTGCACGAATTTTCTAATTAATTGATCGGAGATAATGCCACGCGAGCCATACCGTTTACACTACATACTAATTCATCCCTTTCACCGGGGTACTCGTTTTCTCTCGCGTCGTATCCCTATCGATCCCCGAGACCGTCCGGTTCTCATAGACGTAAACGAAACGAATGCTTGCTTCCCGGACGCTTCGAACAACTTTTGTTTTCAAGATTCGAATTACGAACGATGGATACAGCGTCTGGTTCGTTTAGTTTTACGATCGAAGCCGACGGTGAATCTGAAATTTCAATCGAACGGAAATTGGAACGCTGGAACGCTTGCACGTGTATTATACACCGCGGAAGTCGTGAAAGGGTAACGAGAAAAATCGTAGTTCCTGGATTCTTTGCGGAAGTGCGTGTGCTCCGAATAGGGAACAACAGAGCGCGTAATAATCGCCCGAAAGGCAACTTGTACGTTCGCCCTTCGCGCGCGCGGTCTTTGTGTCCTCGTGCTAAGTAAACTCGGTCCACGTTGAGATCGTAAACGCGTTTACAGTGGCGTAGCAACGACGTAAGCCCTGCGACTGTGTTGTATTGGTATTAAGCGTTGCTGGGAATTGCTGCGGAGCACTGTTTGCTTCGAATACAATTCGCATTACCGCCGAACAAATGACGGTTGTTCAAACGAAAAAAAAAAAAAAAAGGAAACAACCGGCGTTTCGCCGTTTTGCCGTTTTCTTTTCTGCGGTTGCTCGTTGCCAATTATTTGCTTACGAAGACGGGCAGAATCCGGGCAACACTGATAGAAAATTACACGGTAATCTCGCGATCTCGATAACTAACTCCACTTTAGTTTAATTACATCCGACGGTATTGAAATTCATCGTCGTATCCTCCGAGAGCCATGTAACTCAAACTACCTCTATTCTGATAGCGAGTCGGAGATTGCCTCAACAAATGTAAATTAACCGTATCGTTAATTAGAAGCTTGCGTGGTTCGGGTATAAACAGGTTCGCCGGCACTTGAAATAGATTAGAATTATCTTACTGTTCGTCGGTACTTACTTGGCTGTCCTGTTCTTTCCATATCGAGTCACAAAGTTTCCGTCACACGTTTCCAAACCGAAATTACGTTCGCTTTATATTGTACATACATATAGATATATACATACATACGTGTTCTCGAACGATGCCGGGAATGCGTATATTACCGATACAAAGCACAAAGCACAAAGCGACAATTCTACGTACCTGGAATTAGTAACGCGTGTAATCGAACGACTGAACGAGAGAGCCGGGTGAAAGGAAATCGAGTTATCGTCGGGGAGCAAGCTCGCTTCCGGATATTGTGCACGATCCATTCCATAATGTTCTCCGGCGGTTGGCACCGCGGCAGGTGAAGTCGCGGTGCCGTTTAAACGCCCGTTAAATATCCCGAGCGCTGGAAAAGCGGCGATCGCGCAGCCAATAATTATTTTCTATTCGCCTGTGCGTAGATACGCAGTTCGATAAACAAGCAGGAAGCCGACCTTACCCGTGGTAAGGTAACTTTTCTGCGTGTACCGGTCTCTGCCTCTGGTGCGAATCGGTCCTTGGGAGAACCGATGATTATCCCCCGCGTGCCCCCGTGCCGTCGATCCTCCGAACGATTATCAGTTCGAGTTCGATCGACGATCTCGCGAGGCGTTTCAAGCGATCCACGTGATCGGGGCGGTGGTTATCGGTTCACCTACGTGCAGCCACGCAGCATGCGTCGTTTGTCCCGAGAAAATTCCCCTCTGCTCGTTCGATTAAATGAACGTGCCCCGGCGATCGAAACAACGGACCGGGTGCACCGGGCGGATCGGTCGTCGGAGCTGAGGCTCATTTCGAGATAGCCCCTCGAAATTGATGAAATTAAACGGAATGCGATGAGATTAAACGACGATGGAGAAAGGCAGCCTCGACGAGGAGAAAGAGGAGATGAAAGGTGGCCGGATGATTCGCGAATTAGTAGCCACGCGGGTCGGCGCCTTTGCCGAGTCATTGTCTCGCGTATTAGAAAGCCGAAGCTGAATGCCGATAGCGCGGCGTTCGGCGACCAGGTTATACACCGTAGCCTACCGTGTATACAAGGGAACATTTATTATTGCTCGCGTACACGTTAGACTTTGCAACGCCGGTTCGTACGCCGCAATACGTGGAAGAGAACAAGAGTGACGGACTCACGGAGAGGAGAGAGTGAGAGAAACGATACGAACTTTGCGATAGAGGAGAGAATCGTAGGAAAGGGGCGAAGAGAGTGGATCAGGGTTGCTGCTGCGTGGGGAACGAATAGTTGTAAACGCGGGCGCGAAAGGTCTCTCCTAGAAGCCGAGCCCCCTATTGTTTTCGCGATCGAAGGAGGCTCGCTCGCGCGGTTACACACATACGCGCGCGCGCGCAAGAGAGAGAGAGAGAGAGAGAAATCGCTCGGTAACTTGTGTACTTGGCGAATCGATTATTTTGGTGGCCATATAAAGCAGCCGGCTGCTTTTTACGCCGGGTTTTAGAGACCACTTCCACGTTTGGCCGGTTTGATCGGGCGACGTAACACGATCACGGGGGTGGTGACGTATATGCACGTCAGGACGGTCGTTTCAGGGAAAAAGGAAAGTGTCCCGGATTTCGAAACCGCTGAGATACGATTTTCCCCTCGTTGCGTGTGGATGTGTTCGCGGTTGTTGCGTCACGTTTGCCCAACCGGTCGCCGCCGTGCTCGTTCCTCCCGCTCGCGTCGGTGAAACACACCATGCCGAGGAAAACCAGGTGTATCGAGTTTCTACGCGGTTATGGGAAAAATAGAGTCCACGCCGTTACGGGTAAATTGAATTTCCGTTCGGCGAAGGGGAGACAATTATCAAGAAGATTACTTTCACGGATTAAAATTGCAAAGCGATAAGACCTGTATCTGAACGCGACTTGTGCGACTCGTGGTATCTCAACCACGATTTTTCATTTCGTTGTACTTTTTCATTTCTCTTCTAATTTTACGTTCCGGTTTTTCCGTACACGGAAATTTTATATACTTCTGCATTGAAAGTAGGACGTCGTTCTAAAACGATGTCAACAATCTTTCGAAACCTTTAAGATTCGTCTTGCAATATCTCGTTTGGAAATATCCAATTTTCTTTCTTTTTTTTTTCGGACGAAATACGTCTCGCGATAGAAACACGCAGAACACGCTCAGACGGAGTTCTATATCTCGAAAGTGCGAGATAACAATTCCGCGAGGGCTACCGACAATGCCGAGAAGGAGCTTCTGACCGGCTCGGTAGCTCTTTCGACTTGGCAACGACAGCTGCTATCATCGGTCGTTAGTCAATGATACACATTTCGGTGCTGGTTTCTCCGCTTTCGCCACGTAGGCGGCACAGTATCGCTTTGTTCCCGGTTTGTTCGCCTCGTTGCGGAGGGATTTACCAGCGATTCGTGAATTTATTTATTCCCGTCGAAATTCAACGTCGTATTTCGCCCGCGATAGCGCCAACGTTGCACGCGGACAATAACGTAATTTAGTGAAAAAAAAAAAAAATCGAGGATTTGTCTCGTTTCTCCGGGAAGGAGAATGGAGTAAGTGTATCCTGGACGATAGTTTTATTATCGCAGTTTATATTCTTGCTATCTGTCTTAACTATTGATATAGGGATAGACTTTACATGCTGTCAAACCCTATATAGATTTCAGTGAAACGTCTTGACAAATTGCCATTCGTGCAAATTTATATTTTCCTAACCAAAGAAGTGGAATTTAAATCGAGATACATTTCAATCTCATTTCATTATCGTACAATTCTCAATATCTTACAATTTACATATATTCGGACTTACAAATGTACAAAGACTCGTAAGTGTACGACAACGGCACTGATTTCAATCCGAGTCTCAAGTTCGAAAACGCTTAATGAACGGCGTGTATGATAAAGGAATTGATCAAGTTGATTCGTCTCGACCCAACGACTCGTTTCGAGGCCGGAACACTAGATCTCGAGAGCACGTACTGAAAAGTACTGAAAAGAAAGTTCACGTTCCGTGACCAACAAAACCTCTCTGCTCGTGCCAGCAGCTTTATGACCAAGCAGAAACACGACGGTTACGCGAACGATCGGTCGAAAGGAGAGCGTGGCCAGGAACAGAAACTGGCGGTTCGACTTCTTGGGACGTTGGCGCGATGGCGGGATGACGGCCGGGAATCGAAGTCGGGGGCCAGTGGCCCAGAGATGATCGCATCTCCGATCTCTCGATGTAAAGCCTTTTTAATACGGTTCGTTCGGGCCAATCACGCGTGGAGAATCGCGTGCTAGCGAGCGCTCGCGTTTATCGCCGCGCGTCCGGACCGAGACCGAGTCCGATGCATCGAGGAAAGTGCACGCGGTATTATAATGCCATCGCGGACGTGGCATTAGCTTATCACGCGGCTGCATCTCGATCCTTTCGTTTCTTCATCGATTACATTGCAATCTCGCTGCGTAGGTACGTATCACCTTTTCGTACCGATGCTTCTGGGTCCTCCGATGCAAATGTCTCGGAGGGGTGCTCGCTTTTGTACGACGCGACCCACACCGGGCACCCGTCGCGACCCACGAGATATTAACGAAACGCGGATCGTGTTACGATGATATCTCTCGCGGTACGGCCGCGTGGATGCATCCGAAGATCATTTTTCGCTTAGTTTCGCGATTCTTCCATGTCCGAGCGTTTCTTCGATAAGGCGTTGACTAACGGGTTCGACGAATTTCGATTAGCTTTTCGTCTCTTGGCAGAAATGTGATATATTATTGTCAGAACATATAGATAGGTGTCGTCTCTTTCTGAATCTTGATTCAGTTCTTTACGCAACTTTCTCTTGTTGTACTATATATTTCCAATCTTTCGTGCTTCTTTGAGATACATTGTTGGTAATCTTTTCAGTAATCTTCAAACTGAACTCCGTCCAAATTGATTATCGTTTGAATCGTTAATTTGTTGCTGCTTTGAGAGATTAACAATAGGAATAATTCTGGCATCACTAAAACTTACATCATTTACAAATCACGTGTTCCATTTTAGAAGTTATACGTTACAGTTCATACCATTGTATCTCAATTAAAGAAACATCAGTCCCTTGGAAAAACTTTTTACTCAACTCTTTGTAAGCACTTCCACGGTACTATTTTTCTCGATTGCTCATCCGAGGATCCCCACATTCGCTGGAAATATTTCCAATCGATACACCGTCAACGTGCTTTCACCATCGAATGCTTTATTCAACCGGAGGATTGAGTCGGTGCGCAACTTCTGCAACTTGCTTCTCTACCTGGTTGTTAAACTGGGTCACCTCTATTATGCATCGGGCCATTCATTTTTAACCAGAATGGCAACACGGCGGAAATCTTCGCGAATTTCCTCGTAAGCGGCGTTTTCGTCTCCCCGCTACGTATTCCGCTCTCGATTTTTAATCGTAAAACACGGCAGCCACGGTATCTCCAGCAACAATGGCGCGGAGGAACGCGGTCTGAATTATTCAGCGTGGCCTACGGCTCTGACTGCGAGCTCTCAGACGGTCCTGGTCAACCGTCAGCCGACGTTGGTTAACGTTTCGCGCGGCAAACTATCGGCACACGCCGCGTGAACGATTCTCCAAGAACATTCCCTCGACAATTACCGCCTGAATTATTATAATAATTTTCACCGATCCTCTAATTGGACGTTCAACGCGTCCCCTACCGATCTCGTTGTTCGCAGCGTTGGAGTAAGAAATGATTTCTCCACAAAATCTGTCTCCGTGTTAAATAATTTCAGTGGCGAAAGAGCAAAAATTTGGAGAATTAGAACTTGATTAGATGTATTTTTTTTTTTTTCGTAATTTTTGAAAGTATCGTAAATTTTTTTTTTTTTTTGCTGGTTCAGCCATACATAACCTGGAAAATATTACTTTGAATTCCCTGAATTTTTTTTCTATCTTCGTGTCTTTTGGCTTAAATCCTATATAATGAACTCGTGTCTTGACACTAACAACGGTGATATATTTGGTTCAATTATAATTTTGCGTCTTCTTCATCACGGTTTGTTCTCGTTTTTTATCCCAGCATCGAAGTGTCCGAGGGGCGCTTTCGACGACATTTAAGCATCTCGTTGAAACATCTCATTGAAAGTGGAGCCATTATTGGCCCGATATTTTATTATACAAACGGTGCTCGATCTCTCGCGCTCTGGTTCACGCGGAACTGGGCGAAATTACGATTTTCAAGCGTCGTGTATTGTACGATTCAATGCGCCGATTTCGACGCGTGCGAGCTTTCAAATTCGTCTGGTATCAATAGACAAAAGAACCGATCGTAAAAAAGTGGAAATTAGAAGAAACGTGAATTTGAATTTTCGCGAGATCAGGGATTCAAAGGAGGTTCAAAGATTCAAATCAAATTCAAGATTTGTCAATCCGACGAAACGAAATTTGAAATTCCAAACTTTCTCGCATAATGCGGATGTATTATTTCACGGTTTCGTGCTTCTCTCTCTCTCTGTCGAATCGAATAATCCGACGAGTATCGATTTTCTGGCCGGAAGATGAAGTCGTTGCCAGACTATTGATTCTAGAAAGTTTGAACAGGGCCACGGGCAAGTGAAAACGTGGTCGTTCGAAGCTCAGCTGCGTACACATGGTCGGCTAATCCTCGCTGTATCTATAACGCAGCCGGGCCCCCGCAATAAAAATATAATGCACGATAAACGCGTGAAAGTGTGGCTCTGACTATCATAACGATCCACCATCCAGCATCCCCTCGCCGACCCATTGTGTCTGAAACCCATTTGCGAAAGCGCTTAACTCGCCTCAGCGATTAGCTCGTTGCTCGATCCTTGTCTCAAATCTTCGAAACCCATCGAACGCCGGTCGATCGATCACCTTTCACTATCAATGCAAAGCAAAGACTCTTCTTCCCCTGATTCGTTCCGACAAATACCGCGAACCATACCATTAATTCATTCGAACGAAAGAAAAAAAGAAGGAAACGCATAAAAATGAAAAAAGAAATGAAGAATTAATTAGAAAAAAAGATGGAAAGAACACGAAGCACGGGTTAATCGTTTCGAGGCCCTTCGTAGGGTGATAAATCATTGGATGAAACGTTGCTGCTGGTAGCTGAATCCGCGCGGTGAAGCGTTCCGTCGCTAAATCCCTCGGTTGCTCGAGGTGAGAGGAGTCGAAACGGCCCGCGCGAAATCAGCATCATTAAGGTAGATTTTTGAAATGCCGGTTCAACGTGCCGAGATTCCCGAAGCGAAGAGAAGAGTAGTCGCCGGGGAGAGATCTGGCCGAGGAGATTGGGCCGACGAAGAGGGTCCGCCGAAGATTTTTGGGGGGCTTCGAACGACAAGATGTTAACACGTGTGTTCTGTACCGAGCGTCGGTGCCAAGCCGGCCGAACCGAGGTGACACGATGTAATCTGAGACAGGCCGACTTCGGTGCCCAACGGGGCCAGCCCTTTCCTGCCTCTCTCGCTTTGCTTTCCTTTCCTTTGCACGGTTGCCAGCCTGGTGTTGGTTCACTGGACCGAGCCGGAGGACCTGTCTCTCATACACGACAGGACATGCCACGACAAAAGAGCGAAACGCTCCGGGGTTTCGATGGGCACCGCGTTAAAATTCGCGACTGATCGCCTATCGTTATGCACGTGAACACGAACGGGGGACCGGGTTAATTAATTCGGGGTATGTTCCAGTCACGGGCCCGGCCCGGCGTTCTGCCCTCCTTAGTATCAGTCGGTTTCCTTCTTTTTCCTGATACTCTGCTCGACTTTCATCGATCAGACATGGGCTCCGTAGAAATTAGTTTGTCAGCGCAGTTCGTGAACTTCGATCGATCAAGTCGGTTTAACGAACAAGCGAATAAGAATCTGCCGATTTTTGCGCGTTTGTGCGAAATTGAGAATACGCACGTGTAACGAATCGAGCTCAGCTTCTCGTATCCTAGTAAAACGTATGAATTTGCTTGGTAAGATCTTAGAAAGGAAATCTTTGATAGAATAATCAAATTAATCGAGGGGAATATATTTGCGGATCTCTGCCTAGATCTTAACGATTTGAATCTCCACGAACGTCCTTTCATCGCGAGCTTTCAATTAAAAACATCAATTCGAATCTTCTTCCAGATCTGCTGAATTAATGTGGAGATATGGAAATATCAATAAAAATGTCAGTATCGCAGATTCGTGAGAATCGAAGTATACAATATTAATGCGGCGAAACTCTTCTGTCCCCGATGTCTTCGATTCTGATTGCATTGGCCTCGTTTCGGCGAGCACCATCGGGCAAAAGGAGAAACGGAGCGGTCATGTTCGGGATTAAAACGCGAGATATGAATGCCCATTGTTTATTTCGCATGCGAGCGCGGCCGGGGCAACGGCGCGCGTCAATAAATTTTTAATTTCAAGGGCTCTACCGTGCGGAAAAGGGGACACGGCGTAAACTGCACCTTTCATCTGTCTTCGACAATAGACAATGCGCCTAAGAGATGTGAGATATTTCGTGAGAGTCGAAACACAGTGGTTGTGTGGGTAGCCACACGGCGAAGAATAACGGAAAGTGGGACTGTCTGGATCGTGTAGAATGTAGGAAAGAGGACGTGCCCATCGGCCGTGAGGCAACTTTGTCTTGGTATGCGACCATCCCGCGGAACACTGCGCTGGCTTAGCCGGTTTAATTAAATAGCTTCACGGTGAATCACACTTTCATTGATCTCTTTATTACTCGGAATTGAATTTCAAGCAGCAACATGCTAATCCTCGTGACAGTTTTTTCGTTGAATCGTCACCGACAATCTCTAACAAGGAAATCAAGCAAGACTTGTCAAGTCTTCGCTCGAGCAGAACCTTGTAGAGAGATTTACACCTGCCGATTGATTGTACTATCCTCGAACGGTTTTCTGAGAGCAGAGCAGAAAATGTAGATCCCTTTCTCGGATACTTGTTGAATTTTCTATTTCATTCGGACTGCTTAGAGTGGTAAAGTTAGAAAGGTAATGATTCCGTCGGAGTAAATAAAAATTAGATTTATTTTTCTTTCCTTTGGAAAGTTTGGAAAATTTAAGAAGTTCTCAGCTTCTTTCATAAGTGTCTCTGTTAAACAGACAAGACGTTAGCACGATTCACGTGGCTCTGATGTCGCTTTTTTAATGTCAATAATAATTTCCTTGCCTGCCAGAAATATTTTGATGCATCGTCTACTGGAAATGAACGCGTTCCTCAAAAACATGTACGCAGAGTACGAAATACAAATACGGTAAAAACGTGCCGAATCCAGGGTCCTTGTGATTTCGCAGAAATCGTCGCAAAGCACCGCGAGATCTCTTTTCTCCGTTTTCGTCCAAACACTTGTCACTGAAATTATCTCACGCGCCAGTGCCAAGAAGCGTCTTTTAATCTCTCCATTATCTCGCAAACAAGGCGCAGAGGATTCGCCTCGGTTCAGAAGCGGAGAAATCCGTTCACAATGCTCGCGATTGCTCACGCAGACAATCTCGCGCATCTGCAAGTCAGAGTACGTGACTGGATTTCGTACGTTGTGGCGGCTGGGTTTGTCGATTGGAACCGGGGACCCGCTCCGCGAGACGGGTTATCGCGTCAGAAAGGCGATTCCTCGCGTCGCGAGCTCTGATAAGACGCGATCGCGTGGCAACGTGGCGGCGTGGATCCGCTACGTCGACCGAAAGCGAGAAGGAAAGAAGAGAGGAGGCCCAGGGACTCGCTGCGGCACGGATCGAGCATTAATGCTGTTTGCTTAATACGCGTTTCGAAACGAACGCGAGGAGACAAACGAGCAGGTAGACGAGGCACAAAGAGGAGAGAGCGGAGACAGCTAAGCAAACATTCGAGCTCGTTTGGCTTTTGTGCCAGCCGCTGCACAAGCGATCAACGTTACACGCACGCACACACGCGCGCGCGAGCGTGTTGCGCGCTCGCGAGCGCGTGCTGCTGCGCGACAGCCGTAGACGATTCGCGGGGAAACATCCTAATCCCCTTGAACTGCAAACTGAAATAGAATTGAAGATAGAAACCGCATTGACGCGCGTACGCTCCTCTTCGCTTGCCGTGGCGTGCGCGATTGCCTCTTTTACGAGCCTTTGAGCAAATCTCCGTTCTTCCGTACCATTTCGCGTTCCTCCTGCTCGCGCGTTTCCTTGAGACGTTTCGCGGTTTCGTTTTTCCCCTCCACATTTCCTCGCGGGTGGAAATTGCAACAAGTTGCACGTTTCGTGTTTCTCGAGCGTTTGGCCTGTACGATCGATGAGAAATGATTTTGCAGCAACGTTTTTCTTACGATGTCGTGTATCGTAAATTCTCGTAGATGAATTTCAGTGTATATGTGAGTTACACTTACGTGACTGTAATTATAATTAATGTCAAGTAGTTGAATAGAAAATATGATATATTGTATATTGTATGTATCACATTGTTTTTATTATATTCACATCAAGGATATTCCAGTTTCATCCGATCGATGTTCGATATGCATGTTACGTTCGCGGTGAATTGGGTGATTCATTCACGAAGAATCGGTGATTCATTCATTGAAGTGGAACACAATGAGAATCAGCTGTGCGTAGTAATAAATTTCATTTTCTACGGGCGTGATTAGCAAACACGGTGGGCATTTAGAAACAGCTAGCGAGCATATTAATTTACAACCCATTCTTTTCTTGCCTATCTATGAATATAAACCGAGTTTCTACATACACGACCATTTTCATTTGTCTCCACGAAAAACCTAAAGATACAACGATCAACAACTTTCTCAACTGTCTTGTATAATATTTTTCATATCCTTTGTCAGATTTTCTCATTCTGGTTGATGTTTCGTCATCCTGGTCATCGTTCAATCTTCCAGCCAATGCGCAGCGTTCCAACATCCTTCACCAAGGTATGACAATCCTCGGAAGGTCTTGGAACGCGACGAAATCCGTCGGTGATTCGGCCACTCCTGTCCCTTTGACTCGCAGTTCGAGTCGCAAAAAGAGCGAGATTAAGCGGCGGCTCGATGATACGCGTCGCGCGGCCTGCACGTCACGCGCTATAATTGAATGATTATTGTTAATCGTAAACAGGTAGCGCTGAAGGTGGCGTTCGCCGTGATCATTAGGGGTAACTGAAAAATACGTCGCGCCGGTTTCTGCACGAGAAGCGTGTACAAGCCCCGCGTCGTAGCCTATAATTTTCCTCGTCGAGCAGCTACGGTGCTGCTGACACGCAACAACAACGATACGAACGTCGCATTAAATCGTTAGACGTTAGTCGTTGTTTAAACGCTTCGTCCGGCATTTCCCCGGCCACTTTTGTCTAGCTTCATTTCCTTCGATTCTCGCTTTGATTGCGAATTTGCAAAATCTTGATTAATTGCAAATCTTTCGATCGACGAAAACTCTGCAAGCGAGTATCGTGAAATTTTACAGGCGCCAGTTCAATCGAGGTTTGTTTAAACGACCGTTTTATCCACTTGTTCGTTCGTTTGTTTGTATTTGTGTTTATTTAGTCCGGCGCACGAGAATAGTGCCCAACTAAATATCCATTCTACGGAAAGCTTTTATGTTCACGTTGCGTGCATGTAAAATGAATCGAAATTTCATTGGCGTTTCAACCCGTTACGAACTGTGAAATAATTGATCGTAACGTTACAAATACTTCAGTTTCCTAAAATTTCATGAAATTATACAATCCTTCGAATATTGTATTAACTTTCGATATTGTAAAGCGGAATGTGATAATACAAATTAATCGAAAAGAATTGCAAATGAGATATTTTCGTTTTTGGTGGGTGATCGATGCGAGACGATTATTATAAAATTTCAATTTGGAAATATCCGTGCAGAAATATGCACTTGCAAGTTGGAGAAATAGTATAGTCTATAATGATGGTTCATGATTGCAACATTTTTGAATTCTATTGAATTCACTTACGCGAAAGTGAACTCTTTTTATGCGAATGGAAAAAATTATATTACAAATAGCTTGCAAAATTAATGATCTTCAACCGGGTCTATTTTCCAGCAAGCATTTGGGTGGATAAAATTCCACTGTATCGCCCGTTGAAAACTGCAAATTTTTATGTAGTTTCAAAGTTCTTTGTTCTCTTAAATAGTTTCGAAAGAATTCTTCGTTCGTGAAGGTGAACGCGAGGTTGACAGGGACAGTTTAATTTCACGGCTAAACAAGTAGAGTTTTCATACGATCCTCGTTACCCGGAGGAAGCGCGTGGTTATCTTAAACGATCCAGTTATAGAACACAATCAGCGTTTCACAAGCGTGAAAATGCGTTTCCGCGCGCGCGCGCGCGCGCGCACAATCGAGCGCCGAGGTCACGATGACTGGTTGGAACGATTTTTTTTTCTTTTTTTTTAACGCGATCAACGCACACGCGAAATTAGACGTTTCCTGCAGCCGTGGCGAAAGCTGCTGAAGTCATCGAATTAAACACACACGGCCGTGAACGGAATTAATTTCACGTGCTGTCGGAGAAAACAACGCGAACGATCACGTTCTGCTTTTCGAAGCGGTTCTCGACGATCGTCTCAATTTCATTGCGACACAGTTCGACGAACGAGCGAAAGGAACGACCCGTTTCCCCAAACGAGGAAGAGGAAAACGAGGGAAACGGAAAGATCGAGCGACGGATACGAACCGTGAAACAGAAAATTACGCTCAGTGGACCGAGCGTGCACAATGCGAGGAACTCCGCAGCGACCGATTCTGATCTAACGACATCGTAAAGGTTTCACGGATTAGCCGTGAGGATCCGGAGATTCTCGCGGCTTCCAAGTAGGAAGAGGAGCATCGCTGGAGCTGGAGAAGGGTTCTGCGGTAGCGCAGGAACAGGTAGTCGAGAGACCCGAGCGGATACCTGAGCGCGCGTACTCGTGGACACGCCACTCTCGTATCGTACGTGGCTAGGCCTCACGACCACGAAGAAGCTCAACGGCTGTCCTATTATAAGAAAATAGATCGACTTACAGCAGCGGCGAGGCAATGAGGGAGCGAGAGAGAGAGAGAGAAAGAGAGAAGAAGGAGGAGACGCGTCGTGGAATCGGAGGCGTCGGATAGAATTCACGATCGAATGACCGGGGACCGAGAGAACGACGTCTAGAGCCCCGTCACAACACCGTGTCACTTCCCTGTCAAATCGGATTAGGCAAATAGCTGGACGATACATGGGGGACAAGGTTTTCGTGGTTGCGGCTGCCGCCAGTGTCTCCTGATGGAGTGTACCGTGGCCCACGCGTGGTATCCACCTTTCACCGGTTTGATCTACGACTGACGATAAATTCGTGGCTAATATCGTTAGCGCGGGAATTACGCGCAGGTATAAAGTGAAAATAAAACTGGAAAATTTTTAGAAACTAAATAACTTCTGGATCTGTGGAGCCAAGCTCCATTGTCGTAGCGTTACGTTGTACATCTATCGAGACACGTTGCCAATAGATCAATCAGTCGATACCGGTCGCATTTTCTGTGGTGGGTAGATCGTCGTACGACTACCGCTCGCGAGTGTCTGTCAGATGTGATGGAGTAATTCATTGACGGATAAGTTCGCGGCGAGCCGATATTAATACAGGCTGCCGTAGATCGATCAGATCGATTAACCACGCGACTCGGGTACAAGCGAAATTACTAGGATCGGTAGCGCGGTGCACAGATGAGAGAGAGAGAGAGAGAGGAGGATAAGCGCGAGGATAATGGCCACGCGAGCGGACCCCTCGCTCGAATGAATTTATCGATCGGTGCCTGTGGATCCGTGTAAAGTCTCTATAAATTAAAGCTCCCAATGATATTGATGGACGTCGACGACGTGATTCGGCGCTCGTTCTCGCCGGAATAAATTAAGATCCCGTCGGTGAGTAATGATAACTCGTTGGAGTGACGATTTCCGAGCTACAACGTGCGCTCCGTGAACGTCCGCTGCGTCTTTATTTTCAAGGATTATCATTTTTCATTCCCGGCCCCGGTTCGCTGTTGCTTTCTCTCTCTCTTTGGGGACCAGCTCGCCAGCGAGATCGCTTCTCTCGGCGTACTGTGGGCTTCTCGGGCCTCTTTCCTCCCTCCCTCCCTCTCTCTCTCTTTCTCTCTTTCTCCCTCTTCCTCTTTTCCTTGTCCCTTTATCCATCGCGCGTTCGATTCGCGCGATCGTTGCTTAACTTCGATCCCATGGACGCCTCCTTTTGCCTCTCCGGCAAGAGTCGACTCGTGGCACCGTTGTGGAAGGTTGCCAGTGTAAGTAGCTCTACGGGAAGCTATGTTTATTACTACCGTTAATTGCTTTACAACCAGTCATTACTGTCACGCCGCGGTCATTTCGCGGGGATAATGTATTACATCGGACTCGTGCCTCCTCGCGCCGGCCTCGTGATACCGCAATGCGAGACGTCATCCACGTGGGCGCACTCGTAAATTCTACTTATACTTTCCGCGATGAAAGCATTGGCTAATGATCCTGGTTTGCGATAAATATCGATTGAAAGGATTTATGGAGGATTTACTCGATTCCGGGCCGTGAATTGTCGACAAAAACAATCGCTGTCGCCGAAAGGAAAGACAATTCGCAACGAGACAAACTTTCCTCCGGAAATCGACTAACTGCGTTATCCGGAAAACAGTGGCATTCTTTCGAGAATCTTGATAAAACGAGGTTCATTACGAGCGGTGACGTTCAGCCATCGAGGATCGCTCAATTAAATCAAGAACGTATCGCCCGGATGATCGTTTCTGATGTAGGATCGAAACGTGGCAAAGAAACGGATCGTCGACGACGAGTAACGTGCAACGACAGGCCGATCCGCAAAATAGGCACGGGCGGAGATGATCGGGATACCTCGATCCGACAGCTTTTTTCTCCGCTGCGATGTTTCTCCGGTGGTGGAGAAGAAAACGAGAGCTGCTGCCGCGGGTGGAAAGAGAGAGAGAGAGAGAGAGAGAGAGAAAGAGAGAGGGCGAAGGAGAGACGTCCGGCCTCCCGGTCGTATCCAAAGGCGACCTTAATTAATTAACGAGGCAACGCTCGAAGGATCGCTGCGACTCGTCCGGCGGACGACGCCGTTCTTCCGGGCGTATCCATGCTCTCTACGGTGTGCTAATTCGGTTAAATGGTTAATTGCTTAATTTCATTTAATACGCCTCCGATCCGGCTGGCTGCCCGCTGCCTCCCCCTTCTTTCTCATCTCTCGTACCTTTCTCTTTCTCTCTCCCTCTCTCCCTCTCTCTCCTTTTGGTCTAAAAGTTCTTTCTTCCGATCGGAAGTCTCGTCTTCTTCCACTCTTTCTTGTTCCCTGGGCTGTTTGAACCGTCAGCCTCCTTCTCCGCAGTCTTCGTTTTCCTCTTTCTTTACCGCGTGCGTGAGCGCGCGCGCGACGTCCCGTCTTCCCTCGAGGATGGTTCTACTTAGCCGCGAGGAGGACTCACGGGAGGAGGACGATCGACGAGAACGAGGAGGGAAGAACGTATCCGTCGTGGCCGTTCCTTCCTCGGCGTGAGGGGTCGATGGCCGCTCGCGATGCCTGAGAGCCTCACGAAAGAAAGAAATCGCGGGCATAATTAGCGAATGATTGATCGATGCGTGTCGCCCGAGCTATGCATGCGCATTGCTCCTTCCTTCTGTCCTTCTCTCTCTCTCTCTCTCTCTCTCTCTCTCTCCCCTCTCGTGGCCCGCCTTTCCATCGCTCTCTTTCGCTCTCTTTCTTTTTGTTCGTCTTCGAGATCGTTCCTACCTCTACCTCCTTGCCCTCCCGTCCCACCTTGACATCGTCTCCCCTCGTTCGGTTCCCGATCTCTTTTTCTTTTGCCTTAATTTAGTGGCCATCCGCGGCGGGCATACGCCTCGACAAGGGCGCGTATGCACGCGCGCTTCGATCGAGAGCCTCTCGGCTCGCGAGAGCAAACGAAACGCGCACATGCGTGTATATGCATGCGTATATACGTAAAGGGGATCGCGGTGCGTGCACGCACGCGGATACTCGGCTTTCGGTTTTTGCCGAGACGCGGTACCACGGCGGCGATCACGATCGGCCGGCGCGGATCTCTGTTTAGTTATTCGGAAATTATTGCTGCCCCGGGACTACTCGTTAACGATCGGCCGGAATTTTTCTCGTTGGTCGCGACGAGCGACGGATGTTCCCGAGCAATTTCGCCGGACGTTTACGGCTACGTCACGACGCACCGCAACGTAAAGTTAATAAACCCCGTCTCGCGGTGAAACCAATTAACGCATTTTTTCATCCGGTTCGACTCGCTGCCGAATCGTCGGGAAATCACAAAAACCGGAATTAATTAGCCGCGAGAACGAGCGCCCATCGGGGCGTGAGAATTCCACGTGTCTCTGTGACGCTCCGACACGCTTGTTTCCTGCCCTATTATTCATCGTAATTAAGTATATTAAGTATACTTTTGTCTGCTGGTTTATTATTGACGCAAGACACGAGAGGCTCATCCAAGAACTCTGATTCCCTTAATCGATCGTCAGGCAACGTTCACGAAATTTCTCGGACCGAGCTTACGAAACGTCTCGTATAATTCGATACTAATTTATTCGCCTAATCCCGTCGCGAACTGGCTGTTGTGATCGACTGTATGAAACCATCGGGAGAATCCTGTCTTTCTCATCCATCTCGAGGCACGGTGCGTTGATACTTTGACAGAAGGTTGACGTCGTAACGACGAGTAAAACATGTCTGAAATTTCTCGACTTTTCTACCGGCCGACAACCAAAGAATAAAAATCCTATCGAAAATAATCGTCGAGAGACTTCTGTTAGCATCTGCGGGTCCTCGTGGATTCGTGGTTAGGCAGTAAAATTCGCGCGATGTTTCTCCTTATAAAAAGTCAATAAAGATACGGATTACCCGTGTCAAGACACACACATACACACGCACACACGCATACATTGGCACTGGTCATTCGCTGATTTTACGACGCTGTTTTGAATTTCGCGCGTTCCCCGCGTCCATCGATAAACTCGACTTGCTCGAGCGAGTCGTACTTTTGGATAATAATTACACAGCTGCCGACCAGACGGCGTCGAAGTCCGAGATTCAATTCGACTTTGGTTACTTTGGTTAACACCTTCCCCTTCATATCGGTAATCCTTGGTTAATACTCACGCTGCGCGGCCAAGTGACGAAACGCTGCGTCGCGACGGTCGATTATTGCCTCGGCGATGGATCGGCGTTTACTTACCTGAAACAGACAAGAATGTAGAATATTAGCGTGCGATATAAGCGTAAAACGTGACGTGTAGGACGAGGTGAGGCGTTACGGGAGGCGATAAATTTCGAGCACATGGAATGGACCGCGCGTCGGAAACAATAGACAGATACTGCTCGTTTGCTCCGGTCCGAGTTATCGCGCATAAAACGGGATATTGAAACGCTATCTTAAAGTGTCGCTCGGTCGAGTCCATCGCGTGTGGTCCGTGACCGGGGTTTCGTTTAATTAAAACTCGTGCAATCGTTCAGACTTGCTCGTTCAGACTCCGCGCGGAGAGCAATATCGCAACGAACAGCCCGACGGATCCGCCAATGTTATGACTCACAGTGGAAGCATTTTCTCTCGCGATAGCCTGGCATGATGTACAAGATCGTAGTTATTCCTCCGCAAAATGAGAAGTTTCGAGTTATAGACGAGTTATATATACCGCAGCGTGTAGACACAATGTTGCGGATTGTGTTTGGCCAGATTGGTCGAAGGCCTTGAGCCGGTGGTATTTTATAACGAATTGATCCGCACGTTTTCTACACGCGGATTCTGAAAGTGTCCGGAGATGTGTAAGACAAAGACGGGGTAAGAATAACGAAAGAGGAGAGACGAAGAAAGAGGTGGGATCTCGTCGAAAGGCAGCGCCGAGTCGTCGAAGACACGGCGAAGAAAAGGGAGCGAAGGGGCGCGGATGGATCGAAGTTAGGTACGAGGGGGTGGCACGGCAGCAAAAGAGAATGCAGTAAGCAAGCATGCCTCCTCTTCAAGATCAAAGATCAATGCCCACTCGAGTCGATTTGAAACGCGAGCGCATTGGATAGTCGCGCAAACATTATTATACCCCTGTCGACTTTATATACAGTGCCTGGTCGGTACGCGCGCTCTCTTTCTTGCTCTCCTTCCTTTCTCTTCCCGGTTTCTTTCTTCCTTTCTCTTCCCCCTGCTTTCATTCTCTCTCTCTCTCTCTCTCTCTCTCTCTCTTTCTCGATCTTCTCCTTTTCTTCGTTGTTCTTTCGTCTCCGTTCGTCCATCGTTTCCGCCGTTTCGCGTCCGTTTCTCTCCTCTCCTCTTCGCCGAATCCACCAAGCGAGCCAATCCGTTTTCTTCTCCCGAACGCACTCGCACGAGCGTACAGCGCGCGTACACCGGGACAGAATGCGAAAAGGATGGATAGCGCAACCTGGTCCCGGTGCAACTGTATGTTAATCGAATGCGCATCCGAATACGGAATAAGGATGGAAGCCATCCAGTTTGATATACCATTCTGCCTACGTCTCTCGTTTCCCCGCGCTCGTCATCCACCTCTTCCTCATCATCTCGTCGTCTGCTCCTCTGCGTTGCCTTCCATCCGACGTCGTAGTCCTCCTCCACCGTTTCTCTTTGTTTTTCGTCGTCGTTGTCGTCGTCGTGGCTACAACGTCGACACTGCATGAGATTTGAAAATGATTCTCCTTTCTGTTCACTTCTCTCTTTCTCTCTCTCTTCATCTCGCGACATTTGTCCGTTCGTTCATTCCTTCTGGCAAGATATTTCCGGTTCTCTTCTTCTGCCATTCCCTCTCGCCCGTATCTTTGGCCTGTGTCTCGCCTTTGTGTATCGGCGCGCACGATGTACGTCATTGCCGTAATCCATTACGGAGAATTTCGTGCGCATATATGATATCGTGTACGCGATTATGCGTACGCAAACACGTTGTGGAATTAATGCGACATAGCGCGCGCGCGGCGCGTGACCCTTGGATAACCGAGGGCCCGTGTTCGCCGTTGCTGTGAAAATATCGCGAAGTAATGATCGCGACGGTGATTTAGCTCGCGAGGGAAACGGACGTGGTATTTTACACGATCGGCTGCGTTTCGCGGACGCGGCTGTACGTGTTACACGAACCTTGAATGCGATTATCCGCCGCGGGAATAAATCGCTGGCTTTATTATCGATGATTAACAGCAAATACGAGGGGGTATTTTCCTTTTCTGGTGTGTATTTTAGCATCCATGTACCTAGCTGTGTTTCCACCTTTACGCTTTGACGCTTCTTGGATCGTGCGTTTGAACGACATTCAAAAATCCTGATGACGATGACGAATTTCTGGCGCGTCAAGTGTTACGAAATTTTACGAACGCGATCGAAGAAACGGATTTCGGCAAATTTTGGCAACTAAAAGGAAACATTTCTCGTGTATTTCGCTTGTACCTGAAAAACAAAGTATTTATTATTCCATCTATCCAGTTAGTACATAAATATTTATTATTCGATTAGATAACACAACAGCACAGTCAAATAGTCGACGAAAAATCGTAGCAAGGAGTCGATATCCGCAGCTATCCGCGTTCACGATTCGCGAAACGAAGGATCTCACGCACGGTCGTGGGTATGGGTCGATCATACCCGATCAGGCAGGTGTATCGTTCGCAGGCGATCTCGATTTATTAAAACGACCCTATCGCTCGTTCGCCACGAACGTTTCGTTGTCCAGGTTATTTCGCAGCGTCACGTTAGCAGCGTCGATCCACGCGGCGAGCGATCGGTCGCCGATCAGTCAGCACGCTGAACGTTTCCCCTGTTCGTCCTTTTCTCGGTTCGCGCGACTGTTGGGCGCTTCGCGAGGTTCGCGTCCGTCACCGAGAACCGTTGCACGGTCCGACGTGGAAAACGAGCTGGTATAAAGCACTGCCGTGGACGGGGATTCGATGGCTGGCCAACCGGCTACGACCGAGATTCACCTCAGGTGGTCTGCCTCGGTGCCTACGAACTCGGTGCCTCGCTTCGTCCGATCGGGTCCGCGCAACTCTCCGGCCAGCAGTTGGCAATAAATTGGAATACGCCACGCGATTCTCAGCCTCGTGCACACCGTTCGAACGATGAGATCCGCTCATTGTACGGACGGGACGGGTAAAGGGAGTAGAGGGTGTTCCTCCAGTCACCTGTCAAACGTAGCTCGAGAGATAAACACGGAGAATGGAAACGCGGAGAGGCTGGAAGGACTCGCTCGTCCTTGATAGCTCGGTCTAGTTGGCCTCTCCTCTCTTTGGCCAACCAATCTCTTTTTCCTTCCGAATGAATCTCTCGCGGCCGATCTTCCAGCATTTGCAGCACGGCCACGGTTCTTCTTCTTCTTCTTCTTCTTCTTCTTCTTCTTCTTCT